>BRDA01018101.1:2646-13660 GCA_036984385.1 Crenuchus spilurus | reverse complement strand
GTGGTGTAAATGGAAAAAAGAAGGGGTCCCAGTACCGAGCCTTGGGGCACTCCAGTGGACAATGAGTGCGAAGAGGACAGCTGTCCTAGCCATGATACTTTAAATGAACGCTCAGCGAGGTAGGATCTGAACCATGATAGTGGTGTATCTGAGATACCCGAGATAAATGTAAGGCATACTGAGATTAATTACATTTTTAACCTACTGACAGCCCTAAACTTTATACAAGACAAAGCCAGGGACGTTTGTTTTATTTGAGCGATGCCAAAAAGATGGCATTTAGTAGTGTAATACAAAACAAATATGAAAAAGATCAGCAGAAACTATATAAGTGACAAAGATTAGGGTAAAAGAGCTTGGTTTCAGATGGCACACTCACTGTCCTCACTCACAGCCCCTGGCACCTACAGAAAGTGGTTGCAGGAAGGGCAAGTGAAGTGCCAATGTTGCCTATAGCTCTCTGATGCACATGAATAGTGAAGGCTAGTCCATCTGGTCTGAAAACTAAAGAACTACAGTACAGATTCATGAAAGGGTTTATGATGGCTATTATAAAATCAGAGCCACAGACTGGTCATAGTGCCCATGCTTACCCTTGTTCTCTATTGAACGTGCCTCTAATGAGCACTTAAACTTTAGAACTGGACCACAGAGCAATTAAAAAGGCAGCCTGGTCTTATGAATCAGTTTGATTTACATCATGTGGATGGCCAGGTGTGTATGCAACACATACAGTATCTACAGCTGAGTTGAGAAAGCAAGTCAGTGAAGTGTGATGCTCTGGTGAATGTTCGGTTGGATCCTGACAGTTATGGAGATTTTACTTTGACCCATTACACCAACCTAAACACTTAGTAGACTGGTGTCTAGCATCTTACTGGACATAAATGATTTGTTTCTAATGTCTTAGGGTCAGATATCACAGAACACCTTAATCCCTTTTTTGTGGAGTATACAGTATGCGTCAACAGGTCAGAGCCACTATGGTGGCGCAAAATGTACCTACACCATTTTAGGCAGGTCATTATATGTGGTGTTATGGATAATTGGTGTATATAACTAATTAAACAAACATATACTTTTAAAATGACCTTTCACATGCAAACTGACCCCCTGTAAACAGTATTCCTGAGGGATTCACAGAAAAACAAGGTGCATCTTGTGAATGAGTTCCAATATTAGCTGAAACAGACTGCCATGTGTACAGGCAATTCTGGACTCAACTGTAGTTTTCAAGTCTAGGTGTCCCAGCACACTTATGATCATTTATCCACACATTCACCCACCATAGTGCATAGGTACGCAGTATTTGTCAAAATTTCTCAACAGAAAAAAGGGAAGACGCTGAAATCACACTAGCCTGTTACTAAATAATCATACAGGCCACTTACTGCAGCCAAATGCACTTTCAAGACCCCCCCCCCCCCCAGCACTGTGTGCCTACTGCAGGAATCCACACTGGAATTTAAACAGGAATTACAATAGAAACATATATCTTTGTTATGGTCAGTTCAGTCTCCAAACTAATCTCCTGCTCATCAGACACAAAGCCTGAGATCTGACTGTAGACTGTTCCATACTGAAAGTTCAAAATGAGCTGCACTGGCTCGCACCAGCATTGTGTGAATGTCTGCAAATGTTGTTGTTTGTGTGTCTTATGACAACATATCAACTCCTACCGTGCTCTCCAGGTGACAGGAAGGTGAAAAGGAATGCTCTGCACCCTGGGAAAATGTGTGGATGCGTGAAATCACCTTGATCCAAAGATTCCTGCTGCATACCAGTTCACTGTGTCAGGACAACCAAACGAGAAAGAAAGAAAGAAAGAAAGAAAGAGAGAGAGAGAGAGAGAGAGAGAGAGAGAGAATAGTACAAAAACCAAAGAGTAGTACAGACTCCCTGCTACATATCTTACCTCACTGAGGGATTTTTCTTCCATGGCCAATAAACAAGCTAGTGTAATCTATGCAAATCAAATGTTCCCTCAGGTTCTATGGGCTCCAGCACATGAGGGACTCAGTTCTAAAAATTAACAGATGGACTGGTCCAACTTCTCTCTTTTACCAATTCCAGAACCTGAACTCCAGTTCTGTCTGATATCTGGTCCAATATCAGTTCTCTGTCTGAGGACTACAGTTCTGTAATTACTGTACACTGTGCATAAAGATGAATATACAGTAGAGGCTTATGTAGCATAAGGGAATATTCTTTTTAAGTGAACTCTTTGATTGATTAATAATAAATTGGTCCAAATTATAGACAAACACAATTTAAATACTTGTGTTTCGTGCACAGTTGTACTGTTCATGTCTTTTTGAGCACATTAAGTAAACATCAAGGGCGGCACGGTGGCTTAGTGGTTAGCATGTTTGCCTCTCAGCGCTGGGGTCTTGAGTTCAAGTCCACATCTGAGTCCGCTAAGCCTGGTTACTAACAATTCTCATGAAAGATTGGATATTGTGAACAATGCCAAGATGCAAACAACTTTCATATTATGAGAAGGCATGTAGTTGGAACATGTGTTCATGTATCGCCTGCTAGAAAAACACTGAACACAAATTGTTTTCATGGAAGGAGACCATGAAGGGAGATGTTGCTGTATAAAACAAACTGCAGCGAGTGGATGCTCCATAATGCATCTGTGAAATGTTCTAAAGACTGATTACACAACGATTTTAGCACAAATGCTTTTTTGAGGGCAAAAGAACACCTTAGCACAACTATGAAGCGTGGTGGAGGGAGCAGTACAGATTCTGGCTGGTTTGTATGCTTTGTGATCATTGGGGAAATGCATTCAAAGGTGTTTCCAACATTTTGCTGGAGTATGTAAAAGCAGCAGTCCATGACCTCAGTTGAACAGACATTGGGTGATGCAACAAGACACTTTCCCAAGAAACATCAGCAAACCGATGAAAGAATGAATAAAAAGAATAAGATTTTGGAGTGGCCAAGTCAGAGTCATGACCTTAACCTTATCAAAATGATGTAGCTGCCCTGAAGAGGGTTGTGTATGAAAGCTATCCCAGAAACATTGGTGAACATTTGCAGAAAAGAGTGGTTCAAAATTTCCCCTAACGTTGTGCATCTCTCATGTGCAGCTACAGAACAGGTGATAACTGCTAAGGAGTGACTGGGAACGTTCACTTATGTTTTCTCGTCTGTACTGAGGATGTTTACTCAACATATTCAGTAAAATACACGAAGAGTACGGCTCTGTGTGTTATTAGTGTATTAGATTGTGTTTTTCTATAATTCTGATGGCTAATTATTACACCACGTTTTATTAGTAATCAATGCAGAAATGCAGGTAATTTCTGTTGGGATGTTGATGTCCCCATACAAGGCACATGTATGCTTATGAATAGATTGTAATGAAGTCAGTAACTATAATTTGATTGCAAGAATTTCAGCTGTAATGTTTTACATATTTACAAGAAAACTCACATTACAGTATCACACAGCTTTGTTACATGTTACCCCAATCACACTTCACAGTTCTCAAATCAGTCTGCGCACTTTTGACTTATAAGATTCTCCTTATTGAACAGTGTTCAGTGGAGGGAATCTAAGGAAGACACAGAAAGCTTGTGTTAAGCTCTGTCTGTATGGAATTCTACAGTTAAGTCAGCAGAACAGACTAATTCACTTACAGACAAACCCAACTAGGAAATAACCCCGACTGCTTCATTCTCACATGATTTTCAGCAGAACTGTTCTCTGCAGTGTCGATATCATCACTTACAGTAATGATGCTCAGTTCAGCTCCTGGACTTGTACTGTCCTATCGAGTTTAGGTCCAATCCTGTTTCTGAAGACCACAACTAACTGGATCAAGTCTTTACACAAGATTTAAACTAAATTTTGATTAGATGAATGATTAGATCTTGTAAATGATTAGGCTGTAAAACACTGTTTATGAAATTTTGTACCTTTAATCAGATATCTTTGGCCAAAGAACCTTCAAAGTAATCTAACAACACAGTTCTGGACAAAGACAGAGACAGTACTGACTCCCATACAGACATGAAGTGTGTGAAGCTTTTAAAAGAGCTTTCTGAACAGTCATTTTAGGATGAGGATGAGTTCTTTCACTTTCCTTACCCCACCCTTCCCTCAGTGCCCAACAGCTTGCATCAAAACCTTTTTGGCAAAGAACTCGTAATATCTTCTGAGCTTGTAAAGTTAACGTAAATACACATGTGAGGTCCTCATATAATGCAATAAATGAGGGAGAGAGAGAGGGATTGAGCACAAAGGAAAAGCCTGGCTTCTGCCATGAGCTGTGAGTGACATAGGTTGGATTTTTGCAGCATGAGATCACATCCTACCATTTCTAAACAGAGGAAGATCTCATTAGAAGAACTCTCTTTCTCTCCCTTTCACTCATTCATAGCGTACATCCACAAGAATATCTACAGAAGAGCATAAAACCATAACATACCGTCTAGAATGCTCAAGTGTGTGAATATTTATCATTCTGCATTTCCATACAATGGAAAGCTTTGACCACCCGCATTTCAAACGAACCTACAATAATTAATCTACCAACCAAATGTGCACGTCCATCATCTTACTTCATGTATAGTCCTTCAGATATTGCATGTTTGGTGTCTTAAGTTTAAAAGCGATCCCAAGTAACACAGAACGTTAAACTAACGTTCTGGTATCGTTCTTGCATGGTTCTGTTAAATGACAGCGTTCCTGGAACGTTCTTTGAAGGTTTTGACTAAAGTTTGAACAAACCTAGATATAACGTTCCAACCTAACGTTAGCCTAACGATGAACAAATGTTCCCTGTTTGTCACCTGACCGGGTGTATAATAATAATAACATTCAGGGAATGTTCAAAGAACGTTCACACTAATGTTTACACCTAACGTACCAAGCAGGAACTCCACACCGTAACGTTCTGTAAACGTTAGAAGGTAATGTTACCATGACCTAAATGGAATGTTCTCGCAATGTTCTTGCAACGTTCTTGTGTTAGCTGGGAATGACATTAAGGGAATGTTCAAGGAACGTTATAGCCTAATGTTTACACCTAATGTACTGAGAACCAAGCAGGAACTCCACACCATAACGTTCTGTAAACGTTAGAAGGTAATGTTATCATGACCTAAATGGAACGTTCTCGCAATGTTCTTGCAACGTTCTTGTGTTAGCTGGGAATACCCCATGGCTGATTGGTTTGAGGCAGTTTATGATCATTTAGGCCTGCAGTTGCTTGATGTGAACTTGGCAGCTGTACTCGTCTCTTTGGGAGAATGAAAAGTAACAACAAAGCCAGCAGATGTTTTACAGAATGAACAATAGCAGAAAAGGTCCCTGAAAGAATTCATGAAAACAGTCTGCGGTTAGTCTTAGTTACCTTAAGTTAAATGTAATGAAAAACCTACACTGTTCACATGCATTATGCTGTATACAGTCTGCTATAAGTGTTGGCTGAGCGCCTGCAGTGATGCACGGCTGTATGCAAGTTATGTGCATAAAGAGCCCCCTGTGCATCTGCCTCAGCCTCAGCCTCAGCTTTGGCTCTTAATTCCCCTGATTGGTTTATTGTTTTATTGAATTCCAAAGCAGGATCACTGAGTTCCACTGACGCCAGCCTAAGTCACTTCATCAGTGTGAGCCAAACAGGCCTGTCACCTGCAGCCTGTGGGGCGGTTTACAGTTCTGGAAAAGAGGACTTTCTTCTGCATGATCTCAGTAAAATGAAATGAAATGAAAGGGAAGGCGGAGAGTGCTACAGCATATTCTATTAACTTCTCAACACTCATCATTGAAGAAATACACTTCACTGAGGTACGTACATACATATGTACACATTACACTGAGGTATCCTTCAGGAGTCTGCTCAGAGAGCAACAACATGTGAGAATTGATAAGCAAGACAGCAGAAAATCATCAGTTATACAGTCGGCACAGATTGCAGCAGTTTAAACCAACAAACCAAACCTTAGTGGTGAAATGTAAGCATCAAATGTCATTCCACAGATTGCATAATCACAGATTCCCTTTAAACTGCACAGCAATCAGAAGGCATACCAGCCCTATCAGCAGGAAACTGTTATGAGAGTGAGACCAGCCTTGATGAGGACGGACCCCCAGCACACTGCAAGGCTTTGATGTGAAACTCACTAATGAGGGGAGGATGTGATCCACACTGGGCTGTACTTGGGTGGGATGTAGATATTGTTAAGGAAATCAGCCGGACACCCCAGGTTCAAAGATGAAGAATCTTTATTAAGGCAATTTCAGCTCAGTGCAAAGAGGAAGCTCCCTAATGGTGCTTGTGCACCCCAGATATATTCGCAAAAGAGGAAGTGAAACCTTTAAAAATGGAGGGTTAGGCAAAGTGACCTAATCTGGCCCGGTGTCAACCGGTCATGTCTGGCAGATATTTATGTCTCCAACTGCTCTCCAGAATTGGGTAATCTTAAGGCCTCTTAAGGACAGAACAACATGTACCCAGAGAGAGAGTCTAATGCTTTGTTAAGCAAACTAAAACAGGTTATCTGATAACTTGAATAATGAACACTGATTGATATCTAAAACAATACAGATCGTGTAATCACAAATGGTTATGCATACTGATTCACAGAGTATTATATATCAGATTATTACATGTTGTATATATGTTGTACATATGGAATTTCCCTCACAATATCCATGAATTCTTTGGGAAAAAAAATTGGAATGATGTTTAATTTTACATTTTCCAATCAACAAACTGGAATGAGAACA
This sequence comes from Crenuchus spilurus, assembly GCA_036984385.1. Taxonomy (NCBI): domain Eukaryota; kingdom Metazoa; phylum Chordata; class Actinopteri; order Characiformes; family Crenuchidae; genus Crenuchus; species Crenuchus spilurus. The sequence continues at coordinate 6,916 of BRDA01018101.1, read as the reverse complement.
ATCCATTTGGCTTCTGATGTCTTATCATGGAAACTGGGGTAAGGCAGACCCCCACTCCTGTGCCCAGTATAAACGTCTTTGGCCTGAGGCAAAACTGCAGTGAAACACCCAAGAACAAACATGCTAGGAATTGGTGCCTGGCTTGCTGCTGATCTTCACTCTCTGCATAACGCACAGACTGAAGAAATAAGCTTAAAACACGAATGGCTATCCAGTGTCACCAAGTTTAAAAGCAGTTATCCCATGGCTAATGAACCAGATACCCTGTATACTCAAGCAAAACCTTCCTGTATTAACATAATACTTATCAATACTACATTAACAAGGCACCGCCACATCTCTTAATAAAGCAGCACAGTTACTGACCTACACAGAAATGACACATTCACAAAATCAGACATCAGCAGGCTAATCAAACAAGGATTCCAGTGATTCCAGTCAGTCTTATTTTAACAGAGTCTTTGAAAAGCCGCACTGAAACATTCCCACACAATAACTTAGATGACTTGTGTGCGTGCTCATTTAGTGACTAATAATAACTGATACCCCACTGGAAAATCTATTCTGACCTTCTCAGGAGGGTCAACCAAGAGGAAGTCCTAAACTCTTCCCACCAGCGGACTCTGAGAAGCCCTCTGAGAAGTGGGAGAGCATTTCCACTTTTGTTAATATTATCGTTTAAAGGTCTGTGAAAGCTGTCCAGTATGGACCCGTTCTTATGAGGGAGAGGGAGGGAGGGAGGGAGGAGAGAGGTAGGAAGGGAGAGAGGAGGAGAGCAGAAAAGGGTCTCAGCTGCCGTGCTCTTTCTGATCCCTGGCCACTACTTCCCAGGACCGTGACTGTCCTCCAGGGAACCTTTACTGTCACAGTTCTGGACTGAGTCTCCATATCAGGAAATGTCACATTACTCTGACCTACATTGTGCTTTGCACACACACACACACACACACACACACACACACAAATGCATGAACCGTTAACTTTGTGGGATGTTCTTCAGCTGCTGTATTGGAGGTGTACTGAGAATGAACTCATACATTGAGCACTTCCCAACAGCATAACAATGGTGTCCTATGAGCCACTGATGCCAAAATGACTCTGGTAAGTGATACAGAGCAATCAATGCACCACAGTGGACCAGTTAATCTCTATAATTATCACAAGACCAACAATGAATGTGTCAAGGATCACAACGTTATATTGAATCTGTGACTTCCAGCGTTAATTTCAATCGGCTGCATGTTCTGTTAACCAAAGTTAAGATTAGATTAAACTTTTTACCAGTGTGATTACACACAACGGACATGGACCGCCACATTTAACCCATCTGTGCAGTGAAACACACACTAGTGAACACACTAGGCTGTGCCCAAAGCGGTGGGCAGCCCTATCCATGGCACCCGGGGAGCAGTTGGGGGTTAGGTGCCTTGCTCAGTCATGACCTGCCTGAGGATCAAATCGGCAACCTTCTGGTCACAAGACCAGATCCCTTAACCACCAGACCATGGCTGCCTCTTAGATCATATATTCATAACGTAAGAAAATGAAGTATTATCCTGTAAATACCATAAAACAGCAAGTGACGCCAAATTAAAACATAGTAAGTGCTTCCAATTTGTCTTGACCTTCAAACCAGTCATGGCTATGGGTGTCTGTCTAGCTTAGCCTCAGAGTGGAGATCCTTCCTTCAGAAGGTAAACAAATGACCAGCTTTGCATGTGAACACCCAAAACTTCAATAAAACAGATTGTGTTGTATTAAACACATACAGTGGGGTCTTTTCATCACTGGTCAATGGCTGTTGGTGTTGCCGATACTTATATAAGAATCTGTAACAGGAAGTGTAGGGGCATGTGTTTTGGATGGATGCATGGCTAAAGTGCTGTCTCCCAGTCTGGAATCCCACTGTTGTGGAGGAAATGAAAGTGGAGGGGTGGCTCTCCACACTGCTGGTCCCTTCAATACGAATACTCAGGACATGCTAAGGAAATGTGATGACTCAGCAGAAAGCAGAACTTGATATATGCCCCATGCTTCTGTACTTCCTGAAGTAGTTAAGAATACACTGATATTCTGCAATGTTTTCATTAAACACAAGCTTTTCATTTCATATCATGAGGCACTACAAACATTTGTGAGCCATTAGTTTTTTAAATATATTACTGCATTCTCCCTGAAATCCAACAATAATTAAAAACGATTAAGTATTAATATTTTTTTATTTGTAATTAATAAAATTAAAAAGTATACATTTTAAATTCCTGCATTATCCAATCACCGCCTCTGAATGACTTTCTTTATATCTTATCATTAATATAAACATTTTGACAAATTGGTAGAATTCCTAAATACTCTTAAATTGATGTATTTTTCTTTATACAGACTTCACATCAATGCACAGCAGTAGTACTACCTCTAAAAAACATGTGGGCTTCCTCTGTTTTTCACCAAGAGCCATAACATTTGTTAATCTGTATTTAAAGTTCAATTTAGTCAAGGATTACATATAATCTGTGTCTGGAAAAGTACCCTTTAGATTTCTGAGCTTGTGTACATCATGAGGGCAGGCCATTCTTCCAAGGCCAAGCCGAAGACAGTGTATCAGTTTTCTCTTGAATGGGCAGCTGTTACAGGGACTGTGTACTGCTGATGTTCGTACCAGAATTCCTGTTAGTAAGCATCTCCCAAACACATCTCTATAGATACAACTAGACTACTGCATCCAGGTCATTAATTACCCATCCATTACTATAAATACAGAGAAAAAATATTTTTAAATGTTAAACATGACTCATGACTTAACCAGAAGCCGACATTTACAGCACAAAAATAGCTGTCGAGGGTGTGTGGCTGACTGCAATCTTCTCAGGTTTTTTTTTTTTTTTTTTTTTTTTGAGCATTATCTTTTAATCTTTTTGCTGACTATATGAACTAGCACAGCTAAGCTAAGGTCCCATAGCATAGCTGTCTGAAGAAACTGCTCAGCAGGCTAATGATGTGTTTACATGTTGGCACCATGCTTATTATAAAACAACCAAGAGCAGTCTTGTCAGCTCCTTGAAGTGGCTGCTTCATGTAGTTTTTTTATTTTTTAGCACAGTGTAAAGAGAATACTGTGTAATGTACAGTAATTAGCTGGCAGCAATTAGCTAGTAAGTTGCTGTAGTACATTCCACAGTATGTTTACTGTAAATTTAATCACGGTATTTATATAATACTGTCATTTTTACTACAGCAATAATCACAAAACTGTAAAGTCATCACAGTAATAATGTGCTGTATTTTTTATTATAGCAAATATTAAGACTATTGTAACAGCCATTACAGCAATAACGTGAATTACTGTAGATGAATGAAATAATTACAGTAAAAAGATACTTAAACCAATTATTTGTTTGATCATTTGCTTGTTGACAGACACATTTATTCGTGTAACATTAATTCACAAATATTTATGCATTTTTAAGAATCTAAACATTGCACTAAATGGTAGAGTTTAAAGTGGAAATGTATAAAAACCAAAAATGATTTATTCTTTCTCCTGGACTGAAGTATTCTTCCCTGCAGTAGAAGGATAAAAAGAAAGAATATGTTATGGATGTAGAAGTTTAAGGATTTAGTTCTGCAACCCTATTCAGAGTGAATTAATGGGGTCCTGGGGTCCTTTATTTTATAAACTCTTCTATGATTTTACTTACATACAAATCAGCCAAGCATTTCTTTCTTAATAAATAAATCTGCCTCCTAATAAATTATCTAGTCAGCTCTGCAAGGAGGTGAAGAAAGATTTGTATAATTTTTACAGACTTTTACCTGTTGTGTATGTCTGTGTATGAATGTATGTATGTGTGTATGTTTGCCCAGATATGGTTGGCACTCTGTCCTGGGTGATCCCCCCAGTGCTGGATGCAGTCCTCCAGGTAGACGGTCGCTTCTGGTTGAGAGTACGCTGTGCGCGATTGGCTGCTGCTTCTCACTGGTGTGTGTGGTTGAGTGTGTGTAAATGGAGTGTGTCAATTGTAAAGCGTCCTTGGGTATCTTGAAAGGCGCTATTCGGTCTCTTCACAAATCCCAGAATGCAACCGGCAACATCCAGTTCACTATTTTCTCTTGTTTATGTCTGTCCCGGCTACACTACATACACTGTTTACGACTTTATTTGGTAAGTAAATACTTACGTGACATCTACTAGCTTTTGTAACTATATGCAGATAATATTTCTTTGGATATTAAACATCATATCTTGTGTCAACTTGTATTTTCAATTTAT
>BRDA01018084.1:0-13584 GCA_036984385.1 Crenuchus spilurus | reverse complement strand
TTAATGAAGGACATTTCTCATACAGAGCTGCTGGAAAGCTGGTTATAAAACACAGCAGCATCCATTTGTCCACCAGAGGGCAGCATTGTTGAACTATTGTCTTCACATCCATCACTGACTCATTATTTCTCTTAAGCAAATACTAATTATACACACAGCATATTTCACTAAAGAGTGCTAGTGCACACACACACACACACAGTGCAGTCTCTTTGAAGTCTATTAGACTACAATCTACCCACTTACAGGCCAGAGTCTCCTCATAAGTGTTCATAATGCATTATGTTTGGCTAAAGCACATGATTACAGATCAGTTTCTGATCCCTTTTAAATAAAGTTCTTTATCTGTTTAGGTGTCGTTCCCAAAGGCCTTGTGTGCTCACACAGCTTGACTGACTTGGAGGTTGTTGCAGGATGAGAAAAGGACATTATGTAGGCCAGAGGTAATTATTCAGGTCATTGTAGGTCAGAGACGTTACTTAGTGTACAAATACAAGGTCGTGTTTGTGTGGTTATGTAAGGAGAGCCGGTGGTGGAGAGACTGCACTCTAGTGGCATTGACATTTCCTGACACTCGCACTCCCTCACACGTGTTGGGGCCTGTTGCAACCTCACGGTTTTCACTACTGTTCACTATTCATCTTTCAGCTGCATCTCTTTTCACTTCACTTGAATTACAGCTTCACTGCGAGCATCAGAGATGTCTTCACATATCTCCTCATGGTCCAGCGAGGTTGATGATTTGGGCATGAACTCGGCAAGACCTCTGAAGGTATCTGGTATATCTGGCCGGTCCTGGATGGCGAGAGGTGGAGCTGTAAAAGGGCTTGTTGTTCCAGCACATTCCACAGATGCTCAATTGGATTGAGATCTGGAGAATTTGGAGCCACTGACCCTTGTTGACCAGGAGCTCCCTACTAGCTGTGCTGCTTTAGAGATGCTCTGAACTACCTCAAAACCTACGAATTTCATCAACGTTCTAACGCGTCAACTACGAAGAACCAACAGTTCTCTTACAGCTTGTATTAGAAAATCAACTTCATCTGTTGGTAGTCATAATGTTTTGGCTCATCAGTGCCACACTTTAATGCTACAGATATTTATCTCTCACACAGATACACACAATTATACTGACATAACACGTGTGTGAAGGCTCCCAGACAGAGTTCCCAGGTTCGCTGTTTTCACGCCAAATTGGGCTTGTTTGAAAATCCAGTCGCGGGTGAAAATTCAAGGGTGGCGGGGTGTGTTTTTTTGGGCTACTTTTAAAATTTACTGCAGTCGCCAAAAAAAAACAACAAAAAAGTGGGTGTTGCCTAGGATACTACTTCAACACGGCGGGCAAACGCATATAAGTTGACACCAAGGAAGTTTGAATACAACAATAACAACGAAGAGAACAAAACAATATAAGGAAAGCCTGAGAAGGAGAGAGAGAGAGAGAGAAGGTGAAGAGAAAACAGTCACTAGCTAATATGTCAGGTAAATGGAGAAATACAGGAGGCGGTAGTGTAAGGACTGGGAAAAAGAAAAAGGCTTGATGGACTGATAAATCCTTTATAAACAAAATACTAAGTCGTACACTCATAGTTGTTTTGCCATTTGCTTCAAACATGTGACAGACATATATTTTGGGCTACTTTAAGCTTCTGAAGGGCAGGTTTTAGACTGATTTTGGACTGGATATTTTTTTTTGTTGGACCTGGCAACCCTGCTCCCAGAACACCACACCTCTGCAGTCAAAACTGATTAGCTGTTTAGCTAGCAGTAACTAGCCATAATTCATTTTTGACTTATCATTACCCATATTAACATTTCTCAACTGTCAACAACTGGAAATATGTTCTAGATCAGCATAAAGAACAAACTCGAACAACTTTCAGTCTTTATCAGAACAAAAATACCTCACCAAATACACAACCGCTTAGCATTTAGCATGTTAGCAGGCAAGGATGGAAAAATAGCCCACAACAAACTTCAGCATGGACTAAGTTCCTAATAAACAACTTTACAACAGTGTAATTTGGATTTGGATGTTCTCTGATGACTCGTAAATGTAGATAATATGAATATAACTGAATATATGAATGAATAATATGAATGTATTACATACAGCAGCACTATAACCACAGTTTTAAAGCTCAGATACTGAATTTGATGTTCAGCAGACAATTCTTGACAAAATACATCCCAATTCAATCAGTTATGGGTCACTTATGGCAAATGTATTGTGAGCCAAAACTGGGCCAGGTGGTCATGTTTGTCATGGTATTGAACTCTGGGCCACATTTTAGGCACAACTTTTTGCCAGTGTGATTGCACACAGTGGAATTTGACCAGCTAATGGTATCAGTCCTGAGTCTGGCATCATTTGGGCTTAAGCGAGGATGTGCTCCAGCTTTCTGATTTGGATGAAGTCATCAACATCATTACATGGCAGTAGGTTGGTCAGTGAAAGTTTAGGTCAGAACCGGGTCACCACTCATTTCTCACTCAGGTCAGCTAATAGCCTTTTAAAAATATATTTTAACCCAATTTTTCCCCGTAATGTAGTAGTAGCCAATCAATCCCCCCTTCAGCAGCACTTTCCCAATCATTTATAATGTCTCTGACTGTAGGAGGGTGAAGACCAGCACATGTGAAGTCAGCCACCATCTTTTCAACCTGCTGGATATCCATCGTCAACTCGCTCAGAGGAAAGCGCAGGACCCCCAGCTCTGATACATCAGCTAACACACACCTGAGCCTGCGCACATTACTTTGTAGTGATTTGGAGAGAAAACCAAGTCCCAAAATATATATTCCTGTTTTATTTTAATAAGGAAATAAAGTTTATTTTTATTGGCATTTCATAAATACACAGAAGTTTATTGACCGGGAAGGAAATTATAGTAGCAAGACATAACATTTCACATAAACTTACATCTATTAGAAATAAAAACAGACAACGGTTACGGTATAAGAGAACAGGTAAAAGTGTGTATATTACCATATTTAGATATGTATATAAGACTGTGATGTTTACTAAATATTACACTCAGAGGTATGAGGGGGTTTAATTCACAGTGAATATCGATATATCAGCAATAAAGTGTGCAGTTAAAGTATAGCACTAGTGTCAGACGATATATTACATGGTGTGTATATTTTACAAGTTGTCTGTAAACAATATGTAAAATAATACAGCATTGTCCTCAGAGAAGATGTCTAATATTATCAAACAGCTCAGATTTGGACCAGAAAAGAGTGTTTTAGTAAAAATTAAAAAAAGATGTATTCTAAAATATAACAAAAAATAAAAAATGTAAAAAAATAAAACAATGTTATTAAAATAAAAGCAGTAACGCCCACTCCTAATAGATACACATGAACCTAGATTAAGGTATCACTGTGTATTAGTCTTGAAGTTAACTGGCACTGTTTTTAACTTAAAAACAAGAGGTATCGCCCATCCCTAATAAATAACCAAGACTAGAACCAGCCCCCCTGGCATTAGTATCAGGATATTAGTCTTGGAATTACATGGTATTGGATAAAAAATGAGTATCACCCATCTCTAATGGATAACAGACTATTTAGGCTAAGTCATAGCCCGTCTGGTGTTGGTATCAAGATATTAGCCTTGGATCTTGGTATCATATTGAAAAGAAAAATAGTAGTATCCCCCGTCCCTAATGTATACACTACACTCTTACAAAAGATGGTTCTTCAGGAGTTCTTTAGTAAAGAAAATACTACTACTAAATACTACCTAAAGAAAAGGGGGCAGCCATGGCCTAGTGGGTAAGGATCTGGTCTGGTGACCTGAAGGTTGCCGGTTCTATCCCCGGGCAGGTTCTGAAGATGGTTCTTCAGGAGTTCTTTAGTAAAGCAAATACTACTACTAAGACACCTAACCCCCAATTGTAAGTCACTTTGGATAAAAGTGTCTACTAAATGCCTCAAATGTAAAATACCCAAAGAACCCTGCGTCTGGATAAAAGGTTCTTTCCATGGTGAAAGGGTTCTTCCAATTGATGAGGAACATTTAGTAGATGGTTCTATACAAAACCTTTTTGAAAATGGTTCCATATAGCCTCCAAAAGGGTTCTGCTGTAGTTACGATGTTAAGCCTGTAATAATAGAGGAACCCTTTTTAGTGCTCTATAGAACCATTTTCAAAAGGCTTCTATATAGAAGCATAAACAGCACATTCATCATAAATCTACAGAACCCTTTCATCATGTAAAGAACCCTTGGGGTTCTTTGAGTGTTCATAGAATTTAGAAATTACCTTCGCTGCTGCGGGATGTTAGCATTTGAATTATTAAGTATCCGTTACATCCCTAATTAATAACTGTACTGATGAGTTATTGATATTGTTTTCACCCATCCCTTATTGATACAGTAGAATTTAGATTATGTTAGCTGCTCCAGTACATTTATCGGGAAATTAATGGTGGAATTACTCATTATGCATTAGGCATTACATCCCTAATTGATAACTTACACTAGAACTTAGAACTTACTGGTACTGATATTAAAATATTAATATTGGAATAATGTGGTATTGGATCTAAAATGAGTGGTATCGTCCATCCGTAGTGGATAACAGACTAGAACTGTATCAGTAACATGATATCAGCCTTGAAATAACTCCGTGTCCATGTACAACTTAAAGCAGAACTTTGACTATCACCCAGTACTAGCTGGTGCATTAGCTTTGAAATGACTTGATATTGGAAATGAGCTGCGTGGCCCATCCCTAACATTGGATAACTTAGACTAGAAGTTATAGCCCCTCCCCTTTCAGGCATCCTGGACTTCACCACTTGTTGCACCTCTTTTAACAAGTGCCCTTAAATCAAGCGATGAGGGCTGGATCAGGGTGCTGTGGTCAGGCCGTTTGGGCTGCCCCCCCTCCCCCCTTTGTGGTCAGACCCCTCCCGTAGAGATGCTCCCCCAGGCGAGCGCGCGGCAGGCCAGCCTCACTAGCGCACGTCCCCGTGGAGACTAGAGGAGCACGTGACGCGTCCGCTTATCAGCGTTCGTGAGCAGCGCTTCGGCTCCCGCGAGCTGGAAGGAGAGAAAAGGGAGACAAAAGTGCACTTTTTCGACGCTCCTCTTCCCGCTGAGGCCGGGAGCGATGCGGAACACTTAGTTGACGAACTTTTGCACATCCTCCGCACGCCATTTTGGTGGAACAACTTTGCGTTTTCTCCTCCTCCTCCTCCTCCTCCTCTCGCAGTCTCTTTCTAAAGTCCATCCTCTCTTTTCACCATCATCACTCTGAGCTGTGAGTCTGCCCGTCCGGCCCGCCGCTCAAACGTAAGTTAACAAACTTTTAAACCTCCTACAAGTTGTTTTTTCTCACTTCTGACGTGTTTAGTGTGAAGTTAAAGGGCTTTACGCGGATTAGGAGGACTAGAAAAGGCCTCGCATGTGAATATGATGGGACTACTTTTTTGTGTACTTTCATTCTCTCATCCTGTCTCGGGGTTGCCAGATGCGCGGTTTTAACGCATAAACTGGGCTATTTTTACAAAGGCAGTCACGAGTTAAAAAAATAGGTGTGGGGCTACTTTGAAAAAGTACCAAAAATAATAACAGAAGAGGATGAAACCGTGTAAGCAGCGTGTAAAACGGGTGATGTGATGAACAGCTGCGGAGCATTTGATGGAGATGTTTTGGGTTGACTTATGTTAGATGACTGGAATGATATCTGAGAAGAGAGGAAGAAATTGATGGCATGTTTTTATGTTTTAAATACAAAAAACAACGTTATCACTAGGCATATTTCTATAAATATCTGTAGATGATCTTAACATATATAAGACGGTGACAGAGTAGAAATGATTAACTGCATCCAAAACATGGCCCTTCTCCTTCGTTCTTACATATAAAAGTAAAGATTAAAAGTAGGTGTGAAGATGTTGGACTAGTTTTAATTTGTGTAGGGGTGAGTTTGTGAGTTGGGGGATTTTTTGTAGACCTGGCCACCCCGTCCCTGTGTGGAGGTCCGAGCGCGTGCAGGAATGCGCCTACTACCTGTTGAACATAGGCGGAGATTTTAGCACAGATGCTAACGTGTTTACCTCAGACTCCGCTTTGTTTTAGCCTCTGTGGAGCGACAGGAAACGTTTAAAAGTTGTCCCAGCATCCACATCTTCGTACTTTGGCCCAGTGTGTGTGTGTGTGTGTGAGAGAGAGAGAGATATAGAGAGAGGAGGAGGAGGAGGGGTGGCTAACACGCTTCCCTTTCTATTTTGACCTTGTCAGGGCATTTCGCCGTTTGTACTTCACTTCACTCGGTGTTTTTGTCGGTACTGTGCTCTCAGGGCGGTTCTCCGGGCCGTGGGCTCGGTCCAGTCCCGCCCAGTCGAGTGTTTAATTGTGTTTGAAGTCAGGGAGGTTGAAGTGAAAAGTTTAAAAGAGGAAGTGAGTGCAATACTAGCAGATGTTAGCTTCGAGACGGTCAGTACATTCATTAAGAAACACGGGCTGCTTTCAGCTTTGGACCCGGTTCGGTTTACACACGTACAGCAGCTGTTTCTTACTTTTGCATCATGGTGGTGAGCTCTTCTGTAAGCCCTCCTCCCTTTATTAGCCCTTTACTCTTTGGAGAGAGGCAGGAAGAGCAGGTCACATTCCTCTACCAAATTCTACACTAGTGTCAAGGAGGCCTGCACATCATCATCATCATCCATACATTTTTGGGTCATTTTCACAGCTGACCAGCTTTCATCTCTGTTATATTTACGTTGTAGTTCCATTAAAACTTTGCAACATACACATCATCACCGATATCTGGTTCATTTTCGGCATTTGGCAGACTCTCTTCTTCAGAGTGATGTACAAAAGTGCTTTGTTTCCATTAAGAGAATCACTCCTCCCTAAACTTCACACTGAGTGATTTATAGAAGGATGCATGTCCATGTGTTGTCAGTATGGCGGCTGGCAATGGCAGTATACCCGCTTTATTGCGAATATAACATTTATGTCACAAACGTCAAGAGCGCTCAAGACTAGTTCATCAAATGAAGGTGATGTCCTGTTCGTCTCCTGTCTCTGAGCTACCCTAGCTCATTTTTACTCCTTTTCAGCTTCTTCTGCTGTTTTAACGGGTGATGACGACTCCACTCAGCTTTCTGTAATTGGCTGAAAAGTGAGAACCATCACAGACAATAGATTTCACAATGCAAACAAACCAAACTGGTTTAGTTGGTCTGGACCAAGACCACCTCTTTTGGCCCAGAACATGGTCTGAGACACCATTCACACCTACTGTCTTGGTTTGGATCAAGCTGCAAAGTCCAGACCAAACAAGGTAGCTGTGAAAGCATCCTAATTTGTCCCACATCTGTTAATTTTTTCCAAAGCCTAAAGGTAAACATACACACCCTTGAAGGACATGTTAACTTGCTGGTTAACTTAAGGAAGTCTTAACTTTCCACTGGTGAGACCCCTGGTTCCTGGAGTTGGGTAAACTGCAGAGTACGGTTGTCACAATGACAGAATTTTTACTTTTGATAGTGATACCAAGTGTAGTACCAAGATACTTGATACCAAATCGATTACTTTTATATGTCCAAAGGTTAGCAGGCACCCTCATCTATAAAATAGATTTTTAAAAACAATTTGTGGCCGTTTACTGTTTTGAGAAACGACGCTGGAACTTTGTTGTGAGAATTTGATTGCATTCAGCTTTGAGAACATTAGGATGTTCGATGATTAGTTATGAAGCTCTTCCTAAATGTATTGGATGGATATCTTAAAGCTAGCTGATGCTTAGCATTTGTTAGGCCTCTATAGCACCCCTTTGTAGGTCTGTGCATTAAGTGTGTTCAGTTGAACGCTTGTTTCAGCAATAGGTGACCTTAAAGTAGCTGAATTCACTTCATTAGAAAGGATGTTTTGGACACGTAGTGGCTCAGGCTCGACAGAAACACTCCGTGTTGTGATCGCTGCTGAAAAGCTCCAGCTGATACTGGGTGGAGGACTGTTTATTCTGTATGATCTTGAATAGGACACTAGAGGAGTCTCCAAAAGAAAAGCCCAGAGACTCGTTTGAGAGAGCGCTTGAGTGGACTCCACTCTAATCTCCTGTCTCCTCAGCAGGGAGTCGGCAAGGCTGAATAGATACCAGTCACTGTGAGGGTCAGATACTGAGACAGGGCAGAAAAAAGTCTTTGTCTTATTTTAGCTTTTTCACACTGTTCTACACCGTTACCACACCCTGGACCAACGGCAGGTTTTAGATAAAAGGGAGTCTGCAGGATTTCTCCTGACACACACTTTAGTAAAAAATGGTGTGAAACACTCGTTGATGGCCACCTTTAGCACTGGTGGATGCAAGTCATTGATCTTACACTGGTTTGACAAAAATTGACAATTGACCATCTCAACGAGTTTGTAAACAGTCTTGAAACAATCTTTTGTATTTTTCGTGGCCAGCCTCCTTGTGTTTGAAGTTATCTGCAAATAATTTCATTCCAGCACTGTGATTGAACTTTTAATCTTCTGGTGTTGGACCACATGTTGAAAGGATTTAAGATTCTTGTGTTTTTGTTCAGATGGAGGTACGGGTACTCCTCTTAGCTTCTTGGAGGTTTTCATACTCTGATGGTTTTGAATGCAAAGTGCTGAGATTTTGGTAGAACATTTACTTGTTTGGAGAATTTGCTCTCGTCCAGGACCGTCTGCGCTCACTTTGGCTTGGACTGGAGCGTTACGGGCTTCTTAATTACTTTGGTTCTGCCTGAAAATAAAAGGTGTTTGTACTGTTTTGTTGCTGGACGTGGTGTTTTGTGTCTTAATCAGAGCACAGCTGCTCGGTTCTTTGTTGTTTACTCTCGGTTTGTGTATTTGACTGTAGACTAATATAATCACGTCAATGTTTAACTCGTTTACTGTGAGCAGCGACTAAACCCTGATAAGCCTGACGAGGACAGTAAAATAGTAAAGAGGTAAATGTATTAACCGCTTTGATGACACAAATGCATATGCAGTCATTCCTCCAGGAGTGGATGGAGAGATGGAGAGATGGAAATAATTCCATGTGTGCCTTCCCTGCTGGTGATTGGTGATCTCTTCACTGGTTCAGGGTAGAGTTGGGCATCCTGTTTCGTTCTGGAGCTATTTTTAACCTGTCTATTTTAGATAAGATTATGTTCCCTCGCCCTCGTAGGGGATTGGAGGCCTGGTTAGGTAGTGGGGTGTAGAGTGAGAGACTGTACCTGTGTTGCTCCAAGGAGCTGCGGTAATGTAGACGTGGATCAAAAACTCATTTTGATGTTTATTAACAGAATAAAAAAAACCGTTTTTGCTAACGCAGCCTTGACGAATAGCAGCGGATCACGTTATGCCTTTAATTTGATGCCCAGGTCAGTGCTCTGCAGCATCATATTCTACCCTCAATCCTCAGAAGTCTGTATGCTATTTTGCAAAGCACAGAAATGTGCAGAATGCAAGTTAAGGACAACGAGCGCATGTCTGAGCTGACATTTAGAGATGCAGTAGCTGAAAAGCCGTTGCAGGTTTAATGGCGACGGATTCGGTGAGATGGGTGAAGGATAACAGGAAATGAAGCAGTGTGTGTGAATGAAGGAAGTTAAAAACAATAGGCACAGTAACTTCTTTCTGTCTTAAAAAGGAATTGATGAAGAGTCAACAGGCCTAGAGCATCTGTAAACGTCTCTATGAGCTTAAATCACTTTGTTTCTTTGCTGTGTTTGCTCAGGGAAAGATCCTTTTTTGTGTTGGCCAGAGAGAATGAGGGAAGACAAATCCTGCACAGCTTTGCAGGGCCTCCCTCTCTGTGGTCCCCCCTCCCAACCAATCCCCCACCAGCCCTCTTCTCCGAGCCTGAGCGTTGCTGCTGACTAAACAGTTTTGTCAGCTGGCAGTGGCTTGTAGTCTGTGGATTTGTGATAGCTTCTAAGGCCCAAACAGCAGAGGGAGGATGCTGAAGGCCCACATTTGTTGCCTAATTAGTGTCTGTAATAAAGGGGTCCTTCACTCATGAAATTTTAGGATTGCTAATATTGAATAAACGTTAGAAAGGGTTGGTAGGTTTCTCATGATGCTGGAAATTTGGCCATATCGATGCTTTGTGTGGCATCACGGTAATAAATATCACAGTGATATTGAACTCTTTCACTGCTGTGATGCCCACACACTAGGGGGCAGTGAGCATCTGCCCAGAGCGACGGGCAGCCCCATCATCAGCACTCATTGAGCAGTTGGGGGGTCAGTCCCCCCAGTGTAGTAGTAGCCAATCAACGACCCCTTTCCTGAGGACTCTCCCAATCACATAATGTTCCTGACTCTGATACATCAGCTAACAGACACCTGAGCCAGCAGGCATTACGGCTGGTTTTGCCCTCTCAGGCCCCGGCTGCTGATGGCGAAGTATTCTGACAGTCCACGGTGCCACTCGGTGGCCCCTCCCTGAGCAAATTTTAAGCTGAGCGATTTGGTGAAATGTCATATTGTGATACTTTTGGAAGTTTTGGAACCAAAAATAAGTCTTAAGGATTTGTTTTGAACATTTTACATGCAGTGATGCCCTGAATACAAACAAACAGGACTCTGATCTCATATGTACGATATGCTCAGTCCTGTAATTGATGAGGAATGTTGTTAAATCACCCGGCTGATGCACAGTTCACATGCACACAGCAGTGAAGCGGCAGCCTGTTTAAATAAAGAAGTGAAAGTGTTGAATTTGTGACCACATGGTACCACAAGCCCCAGACGTTTTTATACACCCCCACCATGACGAGCCCCCAGAGTAAGAAACGGTGTGAGCCATTGATTGAACGAGTGTAAACGCTTGTTTTTCAGAAGTAAACCTGAAGCAGTTCTCGCTGGAATTCCAGGTATTCATATGCATGTGCTTAAGTGTTGGGTGTTTCCGGTGAGTATCCTGTGATCACAGATGCTGCATCAGTCTGATTACGCAGCGGTGTGAGCCTGCATCACGGTCAGCGCAGCGAGGACAATGAAGTGCCAGTCGCCCACTTTTGGTTATTGGAATGGTACCCGCCTGTGTGTGAGATTAGAGAAGAATGGAGTGAAAAGGAAGAGAGACGTATGAGGGCAGGCCTGGCAGCGTGGAACCTGTTTCTCCTGAAGCGGCAGTCTAAGCTCTCTGTGCCTTCAGATAAATTCACTGAGCAAACAGATGCTTTAAGACACAAAGGCTGGCGTGCCCGTACACTCGTAGGGTCATCAGCTGGTCAGCTGCGGTGCTCCTTTTGGCTTTGAGGACACGGAAATAGAAGCTGACGACCCCACATTAGGGAGTAGTGCCGGTTTTGTCACAGGGCTCCATTCACTCATGTGTGACTTAGTAATTGCATGATTACACACTCATGTTCATGGCCGTGATGGTGTGCAGGAGGGTCTGAGGGAAGGCGTTTATGTGGAAATTGCAGGCCTGTATTACCGGGTTAAGCTCCTCCTTCTGTAGCATTAGTCAGAGCAGCGTTTGAGTGCTTGAGTGGAGTTGCAGAACTGGCCCAGTTGGACGAGTGAGTCATGCGGCTAGTGTCAGTGCAGCTTTGCCGGTTAAAACAGCGAAGAGAAGCTTGGCGGAGCGCTGCCGAGGCTGCAGATTCTCCCGCTGTGTCTCCTGGTGAGATGGGCAATGAGAAACAGATGTTCCTCAGCTTTGACTCTTGGCCTGGAGTGAAGAGTCTTCTGTCCTCGGTTTCAGTGTTTGGATGCAGTTGAGAGGACTAAGGATGCACAGTTATATCAGAATCAGATACCAGACTGTTGATTAATGAATACGGCTGTGTTCTGACTCTGTTGAGACGACACGTCCACGCTGTTGTTTAAGTAATCAGATTGGATTTGCATGTCTGGACATCACAAACATATCTGCTTGGGTTGTTGCAGGAGCAGTGTAGGTGCCAGTAACTACTGATGTGGCTTCAGTGTTGCCAGGTTCACGGTTTTCAAGCAAAAGTTTGATATTTTAAAATAAAAAAATTCTGTGGGTAAAATTTCAGAAAACTCTTATAATAACACAGTAGAAAAAGAACATAATTTGAGATTTAAGAATATATACACTTAATTAATGTTTGAGAAGTGATCTGACTTTATTATAAAAATCTCACACCAGTCCTGATTTTAATCATCTGTTTCATTACACTGCAGTACAGCGGAATTTAAATAACTTAAATAACACCAGAATACACAGCTACTTCATCTCTGTAGCTTTTCGCCACATCTCCACAAAACCCTTTTTAAACTTCCTTAATTAACCCCGACTACAATCTATTTACACTTACACAACTGATAACAACACAATAAACAGTAAACAACACCGAAACAGAGGAGCACATGCACTCTCATGAGCCTTTGCAAAGCTAATTTGCATGAACTACTGACCTGCTCATGGGAACTCCGGCCCTCCGTGGCCACTTATGTCTGTAGTTTATTTAAAGTCCTTAATTACTTGTATATTTTAATTAATCCAAACTCTGAGAAGATACAGTACTGTACTGTAAAAGGTTTTACTAGTGTCAAATGTTCTCAAAACGCAATAATAACATGAATAAAGCCTTGCTATTCACAGTATTTCAGTATTTTGCCAAAAGCTGTCTTACTGTAGTCCTTTGGCTGTTTACAGTGTACAGGCAGCGTAAATTGGAAAGCCTGTCATTTCTCTTGTAATTAGGTTAGCAGTTTTCACACCGTGCCTTATTTTCAAAGAGGTAAATATAATCGGAGATAATGAAAAGGTACGCTAAGCCAAAGAATGCTAATATGCTGCTCTCATCCCCGGGGATTCACTTGAGCCAGGCATCTCTTTTAACAGCCTCTGCTAACTGCCCTGAGGCCGAGTAGACAATGCCCTTTCAGTGAGGTGAAAACCAGGCCGCTTCCGTCTCCACCAACACAATACAGAGCAGCCGCTGTGCAGCTGGAGAACAGGAGCTTCTTCTCCATCATCTTGGTTTAAGATCCTAAAATGAGTCCCATCACTGTTTCATTCTTACATCACAGCCCAGAGAATGTGTTTAAAGGTTTTGTCCTTTTCCACGTTTTCTTTACTGTAAGAACACTGTACTAATGTTTATGTATTACTGTGTCCTATTTTTAGCTTTTTTATAGCATTTTAGACATCATAGTGCCATCTTTTGCCAGCTTCTCACCGTTAAGTAATGTTACATTATTTACATTAAAATAGATTAAATTATTGGAATAATATCAGCCACAATAATTTGGGAATTATTGGTTATCAGACCAGAAAATTCCATATTGGTGCATCTCTAATATTGCAACTTTAATACACTGCTGCAGTAAGTCCAGTTAAACAGGCCCAGTGTAATGAAACAGGCAGTTGTTTGCTCTGGAAGTACAGACAGTACTCAGACTTATCACATACTGATAATACAAGGTGTCTCATTCACTTCTTTACCCAAACAAGCGTTAATAACTTTAATACTAATTATGATGATATGGTGATAAAGTTTGAATTAAATATACCTCAGTCTGTGTGAAAAATACTGATGTTGCAACATGTTGTTTCCAAACTGTTTCAGAAATTCTCGTTGAGTCTTCTGAATCCAGTTCAGTACGTTCACCATGAAC
>BRDA01018082.1:0-13843 GCA_036984385.1 Crenuchus spilurus | reverse complement strand
CTTACTTTCTTTTTTTCTTCATTACAGTATCTATCTATCTATCTATCTATCTATCTATCTATCTATCTATCTATCTATCTATCTATCTATCTATCTATCTATCTATCTATCTATCCTTCACTTACAGTATCTATCTATTAATCTATCCATCTATTTCTTTCCATCCATCCTTCACTTACAGTATCTATCTATTAATCTATCTATACATCTTTTCATCATCCATCCATCCATCCATCTATCCCACTGTCCATCCTTCACCTACAGCATCCATCCATCCATACATACATCCTCCACCTACAGTATCTATCCATCTATTCATCTTTCCATACATCATCCATCCATCCATCCCTTACAGTATCTGTCTATTAATCTATCTATCCATCTATTTCTTTCCATCCATCCTTCACTTACAGTATCTATCTATTCATCTTTTCATCATCCATCCATCCATCTATCCAACTGTCTATCACCTACAGCATCCGTCCATCCATCCATCCATCCGTACATCCTCCACTTACAGTATCTATCCATCCATCCATCCTTCACTTACAGTATCTATCTATTAATCTATCTTATCTATTCATCTTTCCATCCGTCCATCCATCCATCCATCATTTACAGTATCTCTCTATATATCTGTCTGTCTGTCTGTCTGTCTGTCTATTTTAAGAAACATCACTTGAAGTGAACTGAAAGTCTGGTCAGGCTGCTGTGTATAAGATCATGAACTCTTCTAGCAGAACTGGCAGAAGTGATTAGCACTCTCCTTCTAGCATGTTGAGACTGGAAGATTGAAAGGCTGTTTGAAGACCATCAGCCCTTAGAGGCAATATATTCAACTTTCACCTTCTCTGAACAATTGCTATTGTGATGGAAACTGGAGAGCGCCCGTGTGCTGGCTCCAGCGCTGTTATCCTGACACCTGCCATTTGTTTCTGCATTGCCAACACCCCCCGCAGCCCCCTGTCCTCTTGCACACTGGATGACTTTTCCACATTTCCTTGTTTGTGTTTACAAGCGCTTCCCGTGCTCTTTCGCGCAATCCTGAGTGGGCCCCCCTCTGTGCCAGCTCAGTGGCCTGTTGGGTGCCTCTCTCTGACTGGCAGGGCAGAGGCAGGTAGGGGGTCTGCCAGACCCCCTGCGGTTGGTGGCTTTGCCCGCGGGCACAGATCTCTGCGGAAGGTCCCCGAGGTGAGAGGGCCCCTGTTCTAATCATGACACCATCTGTTGGAGAGAAGGTTACACTCGTGCCACGCTGATGTCACTCAGCTCCGCTCTATTCACCCTGTCACTCTCTCTCTGTGTGTCTCTGCTGGCTGGCAGAAAGACAGGCAGCTGGTAGTTCTCAAAACCAGCCAGAGGGCAGGGCTCAGTTGCTCTTTGCTGCCCAGGACCCCCTATTTTGTGCCATCTGGGCTAAGGCCTGCAGGCCAGGAGAAGAGCACGGCTCCTGGGAGATTGAGGAAAGTGTGGGAGGTCTGGATATGGAGGCTGTAGCCACAGGTTGGAGTACGGCATTAATCTCAATGATGAACTCCTAAACAGCGATGTTTACATGGGCTCTACTCAGCAAAGGTCACCCATTAATTAACAAACCAGCAAAGCACATTTATAACTAGACCATTGGATCTGTTTATCACAAAGCTCAGGGAATATAGTACATGAGGCTTTGGACCTTTGTGGACTGTTTTGGTCCATCAAATGGGGGGGAAGCTGAGAATGGCCAGTTAATCTTTGTAAATTACTCTATTGTTAGGATCTGCAGTCCACACCACTCAACCAGGTGGATTACATGGTCATCTCAGAACATGATGACCACCCTGGTTTAAATAAGCGGGCACACTAGTCAGTTGTAGCAGAGTGTAAAACCATCAGGATGGGATGTGACTGATGTACAAAAGAGCGTGATGGTAGGGTACTGGGTGGTTAACATGTTGGTCGTAGCATCTCAGGAGCAACTAACATTTTAGGATGTTCTAGTCTAATTTCCCTTTCAACGGCATCCCACTGACCATTGATGCCATCGACGGGTACAGTCAGCACAGACCAGTTAACCTCTATAATTAAAGCAGGAGCAATTAAGGTGTCATGGATATTCCCACTATTAGGTGTGTCATAATATTCTGATAAACAGTCTGTATACAGTGTTGAAATATATATTGATGTGCTGTTACTGTAGAATATTGTTAACGAGGTATTTACAGTAAACCTGAATTTATATAAAGCCTACAAGTCACCGTTGGACAAGGATAGAAGAGAAGGGAGGAAAAATCAAAGCCCAATCTAGATTTATTGGCCTCTTGAACGAACCCAATACGTTTGATTTGGCAGACATGTTTCTTTATATATAAAGCACTTCTGTCAAGCATGCTCAGCTATCCATCTCTCTCTCCTCCCGGTCCAAGCGACGTCTGTACCCGCCAGCGAACCAGCTAAATCATGCTTGCTCAAAGCTGCCTGCTCCACACCTCCCACGTCAACACTAGTTGTTGGGGAAATATGTCTCCCCATAAGGCCATTTGCAGGGTGCGGGAGGTTATTTGGCAAAAGGACGCGATCCAGAATGACAGGCCTGTGCACTCTCTATCAGTCAACGAGGACAAGAGGGAAGAAGATGCTTCACACGGGATGATCCCTGCCTTAGGACAGGGGTCCGGCATATTAGACAACTACTTGACCTTTGTTGGAGAGGAAGGGGGGGGATTAGTTCTCTTCCTGCCTCTCCTTTCTTCTCCAAGTGAGTTCAGAATCCAGCTCAGTGAAGATTAAGTTTCAATTATGTTTCATACGGCTTGAAAAGACATTCAAAATAGGGGCCAAGAAGCTGTGTCCTGTTGCAAATGTCATTTTTAGGGCCCCAGTGTCATTCAACAACGAGTCTATGCTTATCTTTATGGAAGTTTTAGATTAAATTTTAGGAGACACTCATATCTGGAGCAATTTGCAGTTTCACATAACGTTCGCACTAGTGGATAGTGAACACCCTTGCCTACAGTGCCCAGGTAGCAGTTGGGCATTAGGTGCCTTGCGCGCGGGCACTTCAGCCACATCCTGTTGTTCAGGGAATTGAACTGGCGACGCTTCCTAGACATATTTGGGCCTAACTTGAGCCACATTTGGCACTTATGGCTCAGTTACAACACTGTGTTCTATATGCCAAAAGTGGGCACGGTATCATGAGCTCAACTTGAGCTATGGCATGTGTTGTATGGGCCAAACCTGGGCCCAGTATTGTAATCTGGGGCTCAATGTGGGTTAACACACCATGTCCATATAAGGTTGACCTGTGGCTCTCAACCTTACCCTGAGTCAATGCTGTGATTCAAGGCCAAATTGGGGATAGGAACTGCAGATATGGGCCACATTGGGCCTGCTTGTCTAATTTTTCGGCCATGACTGGCCATGTGGAAGACAATGTCTTTACCATAAACTGTAATTGTGGACATGCCAGCAGCAGAGATGTGAGGCTCAAACCAGCAGCTTCACTGAGTTAAGAACTGAGCTTAACCCTCTGGAGTCGGCGCTCTATAAAACACTTATATAACTGCAAAATTTTATCTTGGAAACAAAACAAAACACATCCCGTAACCTTAAAGTGTCTAGTTTTCAGATATATATATAGCTTGAATCGAAATATATTTTTAGATAGTTGTGAGAGGAGCTTAAATAAGCAGAGAGAAGTTTTTCAGAGCGCATCAGACAGCTGCACATTTTCCTGCCAAAATGATGCAATCTGTCACTCATATGATAGTGACATGGTAATTCCGGATATTCTGTTGGTGGATTACCAGCCGTAGGATGTGTGGAATGTGAACCTGAACAAAGAGCTCTCACCTGAGTGTTTCACACCTGTCTCATGAATATTCAATGTAGGGTTAGTGGCTGAGGAAAACAGAGTGTCGCCTCACATTAGTTAAGCTTTAGAAATAAAACCACATACAATGTCTAAAAACTGTAATGAGTAGTGTGTAGCCAACACCTCTGTTTATTCAGTTCTGAGCTCAAGTCTCGGCTAAAAATGTTTGTGTTTTTTCACAATATATCAGCACATCTGAAAATAGGTTTTATCTAAGTTTGAGTATGAATGAACCTCCAATCGACTGTGAGTGGTGTTTAACGAAAGACTCTTGATCCTCAACTATTATACTGATGCACACAGTAGGTGATGTTGGAGTGGAGTGTCTGATAGAGGAACTACCTGAAAGTCTAACAATCAACAGTGATAACACAATGTGGTGTAATCACAATAATACACTCGACAGTCATGTTGTAATGTGAGACATTGGCACTGCTGTACGAGGTCTGCATCCTCATGCTTACGACCACAGCACACCAGTGTCAATATCTCACTTTATATTACTCCCTCTCGTGTGTTATTGCTTCAATGTTATATCAGCTAGGACAGAGTCTGGGGCCATGAGGTGTTCACAGGTAGCTGATGCTGTTCTCTCGTAATCATTATATCCATTTTTCAGTGGTTCCCAGCAGTTTATCTTCTGTAAACTTGACGCTCCTGATTCTGACGTTAATGCACAATCCAGTGTCCTGTAAAAGCTCCAGCGGGTGATGCCGAGACTTGCCTTTGTACTGCGCCAGAGACCAACACAGTACAGAGACCTGGGAGCTGAGGACTCCTCCCATTATGGCTGAATGAAACTTAATCCTGCGCTGGATTCCGGCTTTGATCTCCAAAGTGCTCCGCTCCATTGTCTCTTATTTAAGCGGCGTAGCGAGCCGGGCTTCGGCTCCGGCTGGCCGTGCTAACTGCGGCGCGCTCGGGCCCTTTCATCTGTGCCTAAGCCCTCTTCCGGAACTGTCACGAGCTGAGGTGCTAGAAGGGGTAACCATAGTGACAGGCGGTAATTGGCCCGGGCGAGAGCGTGTTGGCACAGCTGCCACCGTGTTGTTTTTTTTTTTTTTTTGAAGTATTTCCTCTAAACGGCCAAAATGGAGGAAATCAGAACCCGGCGCTTCTAATAATGGTCCAAAAGCATAAATCCAGGTGTCACGTTCAGCGACGTCGGGGCTTATTTTTAGGACAGCTTGTGTTTCTTGGTGACGAGCGGCAGCTTCGGTTATTTTGAAATGACTCCTCTTGAAGAATGACAAACTCGGTACTCGCTGCGAACACTGTTCCTGCGAAAGAAGAGAACAGAAAAGAAAATCAAGCGCTTAAGTGCTAAGTGTGTCTCATTTTAGCTTGACATCAGCTGAAGGAACTGGGTGCATTTCTTCTCCTGAAGAGGCTGTGAGGCTTCGACACCTCGCCTTGATTTGGAATAAGTGCCTTGTTAACCTGCTGCACGCCCTGCCGTGTGCATGGCTACATGACCTGCAGCTATCAGTAATGTTCTGCAGCTCAGATGTCTTTATAACGTTTTCATGTCCCTTGCAAGGGAGCTGTACTTAAGGCCAAGTAAAAAAAAAGAATTGGTGATCATCCCCGCCCGACCCTCTAAAAAGCACCCGACCGGTTTTTTTTTTTTTTTTTTTTTAACACAAAAAAACGCGCCAAACACCCGAGTCTGGCCTAGAATCATTCAAATTTTGCATGCTTCCAATGACGTGATCCCAAATCAGTACACTTAACTGTCAATACCAATGGTCGGTCGTTTTTGTGATGCAAATCATGGCTTTTGCAGTGGCCAGCATCGTAAAAACACTGCAGTCGGCCAATAAAATTCGCTGCCACAACACAAAAAAAAAAAAAAAACACCTCCCCCCCGACCCAAAATTTTGGTGAAAAAGGATGATCACCAATTTTTTTTTTTTACTTGGCCTAATGCAGACTCTTCATATTCTAGGCCTCGAGATCTCTGCTTCTGCTGTTTTTATAGATACAGTGCTGCATCAACAGTTTTAATATCATTAAAAAGTTAGTGTTCATACTTTAATGCAAAGCTCATATCTTATATTAATTATGCATAAACTGACATATTTGAAGCCTTATTTTTGGTTTTAATGTTCATTAGTAAGAGCTCTGATTATTAAAATATTTCATTTGAAGAGAAAAAAAAGAAGCAAATTTACTTATATAACACCTCTCATACACGGCTGTCACTCAAAGTGTTTTACAAACATAAAATAGAAATAAAAGATGAAAAAGAAAATACTTCAACAGATTTAAATCAACATAAAAAACAAGAGTATCCACACTAAAACAAATAAGACTTAAAATGTTGTTTTACGTGTAATTAAAATAAAATCTATGACAGTTTTTTTTATTCAGTTATGAACACAAACGTTTTAATGATTTTATAATGTTTGGAGATTCATTAATAATTTAATAAATTATATTTTAAAATTTATATTTAAAAATATATATAATTTAATGCAAAACATATATATTACATACAATATTTTATATTCAGTACACATAAAATGACATATTTCAGGCCTTTTGGTTTCTTTAACCACCTGGAGTCTGAGGGTATTTCAGACACTCTGATGTAGTCTGACATGCCCTGACTTTTTACAAATTACACCCAATTAAATTATTTTTCCCCAAAGTGTTACACAGGCTTTAGTTCAGCACAAACTCAGCAACAACAGTGTCAAAACAGTAAGAGTGTCATAGATCTGTATTCTGATTAAATCTGCTCTAAACTTAGACTTTCCAAAAACCTGTTTTCAGATGTGCTGATACATTGTGAAAAACACTCTAAACATTTCTAGCCAAGACTTTTGAGCTCAGAAGTGAATAAACAGAGGTGTTGGCTACACACTGCTCATTACAGTTTTTAGACATTGTATGTGGTTTTATTTCTAAAGCTTAACTAATGTGAGGTGACACTCTGTTTTCCTCAGCCACTAACCCTTCACTGAATATTCATGAGCTACATGTGAAACAGTCAGGTGAGACGTCTTTGTTCATTAACATTCCACTGATTCCACCTTCACTGGACCCCACCAATGGAATGTTCGTAATTACCATGTCATTATCATATGAATAACATCACGTCATTTGGCAGGACAGTATTCACAGCTGTCTGACTTGCTCTCACAGACGTGTCTCTGCTTATTTAAGCTCCTCTCACAAGAATCTAAATGTGTATTTCAATTCAAGCTACATATGTTTGAAAAATAGACATTTTAAAAGTTTCCGGGGTATGTTTAGTTTTGTTTCTAGGATAAAATCTTGCAGTGTTATTTAAGTGTATTTGCGAAATTAGTTAGTATGCCTATATCTGAAATTATTAGAATATTTCATTTTGAAGAAAAGCTAATTTTCTTGTATAGCTATTAGACAGTGATGACATCATTGAAGCATTCGATTCTCTCTTGATATTTGGTCAAAATATCAAAATAAGGGGAGGAAATTTTGATGTAAAATGCTGTCTATGTACAGCGCTCACTAGTTATTGACCCAGGGGCCTTTCTGGTGAAGTATGTTTGGAGATAAAGGCCAAACGATGACTTTCAGGAAGATGAACAGTCTGTACAGCTGAACCCAAACCGACGCTGAAGTCTCCTGAGCAGGTGGAAAATCTCTGGGCCTCTTCCGTATCAGCAGAGGGCCTAACCAAGCGCAAGGAGCCTCTGGAAACCGAAGGCAGGGACGAGCCGGAGCTGTGGGAACCGCTCTCCGTTCCTGAGGGACGGCCCAGTGCATCCACACAAGATGGCAGCCAAGAAGTGCTGGCTGAGACAGCCCTGTCTCATCCAGCTCCAGAGCCTCGGCATTTCTTTGTCCTGCGTCTGCTTGCGTCTCGCCTTTTCTTCCTCTCCATTTTTCACTTAGCGGTGCCTCAATGGCCTCCCGGCCGCTATTCATCTTCGGAGCCGCGCTTGATTCAATTTGGTAATACAGGGATAAATAGGTCAGTGGAATGGCTGCAGATTATTGTGAGGAATCTGTGCCTGACATTTTCCATTTCCGTCTGGCAGAGTTTGAGAGACTGGCAAGCGTGTTTGAAAGCCCAGATGCCTGTAGCGACTAAGCAGCCAGCCTGGTGCTTCTGCCGCCTCAGGTTGTGAGGAAACGAGCGCTCTACCAAGCGACGGGAGGGACCTGATTTTTTGTTTTTCACCTCAGATGTAGCCCAGTACCGCGTTCCTTACCTCAGGGAAGGACTGTCATCTTTGGATGATGTGACCAGCGTTTTGACAGTCTGGAGTTGCGTGGCTCGCAGATTGATATAGGACCTCTGAGGATTTGGGCTACTTTTTTTTTAAGACAAGAGCCAAAAAAGACAAACGTCCAACCACTGTCTTACTCTTTTAGTTGCAGAATATGTTTGACAGTAGCTTCCCTCGCCCCTCCTCCCAAGGTATGTGTGCATTCCTGTAGCACACATGGTGTTATTTTGTTATCTTAGCTTGGGTTAGACTTGGATATTCTGATGCCTGAGCTCAGTAACCCAATGCAGTGCTTTGAAAGAGGCAGGGTCACATACAAAGCTGTGTTTCTAAACACGTGAGCTTATAACTGCACAGGCGTGCAACCCACAATCAGTGGTCAAAGACTAGAGCCTTGTTAACCCTGCAATCTGAGGGTGTTTCAGACACTCTGATGTAGTCTGACATGCCCTGACTTTTTACAAATTACACACATCTAAAATTATTTTACCCCAAAGTGTTACACAGGCTTTTGTTCAGCACAAACTCAGCAACAACAGAGTCAGAACAGTAAGAGTGTCATACATCTATATTCTGATTAAATCTGCTCTAAACTTAGACTTTACAAAAACCTGTTTTCAGATGTGCTGATATGTTGTGAAAAAACACTCTAAACATTTCTAGCCAAGACTTTTGAGCTCAGAACTGAATAAACAGAGGTGTTGGCTACACACTGATCATTACAGTTTTTAGACATTGTATGTGGTTTTATTTCTAAAGCTTAACTAATGTGAGGTGACACTCCGTTTTCACTCATTTACTGGGTCCTAGATTGAATGTTTATGTGACAGTTGTGAGGTGAGGTGTGATTAGTCTTTGTTCAGGTGAGCACTCAGGTGAGAGTACCTTTGCTTATGCACATTCCTGGGCCATTAGTACAGCATTGGTATGTCTGGAATTACCATGTTGTCACCATATGAATGGCAAATGGCGGGAAAATATGCGCTGCGCTCTGACTCACGCTGAAAAACATGTCTGCGTATTTCAACTCCTCTCACAAAAATCTAAAAATATATTTAATTTATGTATATATATTTGAAAAGTAGACCCTTTTAGGTTTCTGGGGTTTTGTTTTTAGGATGTAATGTCGCAGAGTTATAGCTCTAAATGTCTGTTTAAGTTCAGTGCTACGAAAAAAAGAGTATGTCATGAAAAAGTTAATTGGCTGTGAAGGAAGTAGCTGAATGTGCAGGTGTATGAAGTGTACGGTCATACAGGTCTACCAGCAGTGCTAACAATGCCAGTCTACAGGACATTCTCCTCAGAACTGTGGTGGACACACACAAGGCTGAAGGCCTCTCCACTCTGCTCCATATGTTGATGCTCTGCAGGTCTCTGTGGAGAGTTCTCTCACAAACTGCTTGTGAAGGACCTGCGTTGACTTCTAGAAGTAATTCTTGTCTGGAAGTGAAGAGATTTTCATTCACAAGCTGTGAAACCCGCCGGTGGTCCCTGTCCATCAGTTTCAGCCTCAGTTCTGAGGAGAAGGTCCTGTAGACTGGCGTTGTTGGCACTGCTGGTAGACCTGTATGTACTGGTACCTTGGCGTAACGTAACTCTGTGGTAAGTTTTGAAAGAGGTGGGGTCAGATACAAAGCTGTCATTTGCCGACTTCCTTCCGAGCGTTTGAGCCTATAACTGCACAGGCGTGCGACCCACAATCAGCGGTCAGACGCTTTGGGTGTGGAGTTTATTGTTGCCAATTATTCCACTGTAGTCTGAAGCCAAGTCTTGTCAGATCCGGAGCTCCTGTTGGGATGTATGTTTAGTTTCCACAGACAGCCAACCTGGTATCTGACAGGTCACAGATTGTATTTCACGTTGACTCCTCCTTTGATGCCAGCGTGCTTTATTTCTGTCTTTTCCAGGTTGGTTTTTGCGTCTTACCTGTGTTGACAGTGTTGCGTTGCTGCCTGGTGTAGTGAGTGTCATTAATAGGCAGTTTGGAGCTGGGAGAGGCTGATGATCTAGATGAAGTGCTCTCAGCACTGCTAACTTAATGTTGATTGAATGACAGCCTGGCTAGGATGAGCACACACTGTGCTGGTATGGGTAAGTGTGTGTGTGTGTGCCTGTGCGAGCGAGCGAGCGAGAGAGAGACAGAAGAGTAGAGGGGGGGTTATAGAAGCCCACAGGTAACTCACACCCCGTAATTATTTTCATCATGCAAGTTTGGAGTCGTGCTAGATGCCTGGAGTTGGAAGGGAAAAAAATATGGAGAAATGCACGACTCGCTCTTTGTGCGGAGATGACGGGCGCTGTTTACGGCCTCTGCTGCGGAGCGAGATGCAATTCAATCAGTCAGAGCCGTACATATATTTTATTGCAATTATGCAAAAGAACAGTGTCGCGCCCCGACTGTGATATTGTGCTGTTTTTGATTCTGGCCGTTTTTCCTTTGTTCAGGCCCTAGATTGGAAATAACTGTCACTCAGTCTTGCCTTAAAGGGGATGTGTGTGTGTGTGTGTGTGTTCAAGGTGAGGTCTACACACTCATACCAGAACATTATGGCCATATTAACTGGGTGCAGGAAAAAATCGCTTCGAGCTCGAATCGCGTTTCTCACATTGACCGATTCAGAATCGATTCTCGAGTGCGGATGTGCCTTCTCAGCCACCGTAGTGCTAAACAAGGAAGCAGCGTCGGCTACGTACAGGCATGCAAGCCGAGCCGCGGTCTTTGAAAGCAACCATTTGGAAACACTTTGGATTTTACCGTAAACCCGACCCGGGTAAGAAAGGGCTTGACGTGACTCATGCGATTTGCAGAGATTACAACGGTAAAGTATTTCGTTTCATTCGTTTTCGTTTCGTATGAAAGAATTGGAAAAAAATCGATTCGTGACCCCAAGAATTGATTCTGGATCGATTTGTTAGATTCCCGAAGATTCCCTAATATTAACCATGCGTGTACATTGCTGGCTCTTTTGTAAGTGGTCTCTCCTGTTTGAGGTGAACTGGACCGCTGTGACTATGTACTACTCGTCGGAGTCGATGTTCCTCTCTGGCATCATTGCTGTTGGGGAAAAAGTCAATGTACAAGTCCATTCTCAGTACACCTTCACTACAGCGGCTCTAGAACATCCCACAAAGTTAGTGGTGTCTGAGATTAAACCACCACCATACTTGGTACCCTATTATCATCCCTTTAGGACATCAGTCACATTGCGTCCTTTATCCATGATAACGGGGCAGCCGTGGCCTAGTGGTAAAGGATGTGGTATGGCGCCCTGAAGGTTGCCGGTTCGATCCCCGGGCAGGTCACGACTGAAGTGCCCTTGAGCAAGACACCTAACCCCCAATTGTAAGTCGCTTTGGATAAAAGCGTCTGTTAAATGCCTCAAATGTAAATGTAAAGGATGGTGGTTTTCCACTCTGCTACAACTGACTGGTGTGCTCACTTATTTATACATGCAGTAAACCCTGTCATGATGTCTCGAGATCATTCCAAACCATAATATTCTGATACGACTGTGTATATCCACACACACACACAGGTGAAAAATGACTCCGGTGTAATTTCCTTAATATGGCACGATAAGCAACAATAAGGTATTGCGTTTAATGATATTAGGCAGCCATCGCTGAGTGGTAATTAAACGCCTGGAAACAAGTGATTAGCCAGGTTTGTAGAAACTGTAAAACGTAATTGGCAATTTATGCAAATGAGAATAATCCAGAGGTTGCTTGATACACAGCAATGGCCCGAGGAAGTGGTATCACAGCAGTGACCGGAGTGAGAATGATGAGGGGAAAGCTGGCTAGCCCAGCAGACTGGATCTAGTTCAGAAAGCACTTCAGCCTCTAGCCTGGATAATGTCTTATAAGCAGTGTCTGAAAAGCTACCTTTTCTTTACATTCTTTAATAACTCCCACTGTAGTTCTTTATCTCCTCGGGCTTTAAAGATGCAGAACAAAGAAACGAGACATTCAGCTACACAAGTCCAATCACACTCTCTCATAAGTGGCTTTATAATGTTTTATGGCTCTTGCAAAGAAATGACATCAGATATGAGCCGGATTTGTTGGACTGTTTCAGATATGAAGGATGTCTACCTTTAGTCTTTAGCACGATTTGGGTTGGATTCAATGTTGTAGTGCCTCTGTAAATATTAGGATATGGTGAAGTTTAAATGTCATGTTTTATGCCCATTATACATGAAATGTTTTAATAGCAGTTTAATCAAAATGTAATATTATAATAATTTGAGATTAAAAAAGGTTTAAATGTCACTTTTCATGTAAGGAACACAGTATGGCAGTTCATCGTAAGTTAAATGTGTTACATTTTTCACAGTATTATCATTTTTTTGATGTGCAGCTGTATATTGGGGTCCTGGGGATATTTCTTCTTTCATAGTTGCTCCACCATGTCTTTGTTTTTCTTCCTCTTCCATTGTGAAAAATGGAAAAATGCAGGCAGAATTATTATTATTATTATTATTATTATTATTATTATTATTATTATCATTATTATTACTTTTATTATTATTATTATTATTATTATTACTATTACTATTATTTCTATTATTATTATTATTATTATTATTATTATTATTACTACTATTATTTCTATTATTATTATTATTATTATTGTTGTTACTATTATCATTATTACTATTATCATTATTATTATTATTGTTGTTATTATTATTATTATTGTTATTATTATTATTATTGTTATTATTATTATTATTATTATTATTATTGTTACTATTATCATTATTACTATTATTATTATTATTATTATTATTATTATTATTATTATTATATCTTCAGGTCTATTTGGACTCCTGGTGATGATGCGGATAGTGTTTCTCTAGACTTCTGTTTGTATCTTCAGGCTTTGTGATGGCTCAATCATGATTCCTCTGATTGTATCCATCCGTCTTATTGCTGGCTGCCCTCTTCCTCTTACCTTCAGCTTTCCAAGTGCATCTGTCTTTTCAATTGAGCTGGTTGTCTGAGTCAGATGGCTGCTACACATATTTAGTCTCCTTGTCTGCTGATTCTGCTGAAACTCTCCTAAATCATGAAAGAAAAGGATGCTTTTGAAAAGTCACTCAACCATCTACACCATCAGTCCTGTAGGCCGGATTCCTGCAGTTTGGTGATCTTCCTGATCAAACACACCTGATTCAGCTCAGCGGGTAATGAGCAGGTAGTTTCATCACTAAACTGTGCCGAACACCAGCCCTCCAGGACTGGAGTGGGACACCCCTACCTGCTCCACACTCTGTACACTAGCGTGGAGACGGTTATCTGGAGGAAAAAGAAACTGAAATGGATGATAAAAGCGAGTCATAATTTACTATCTGTTTCTTAAACATCTGATATTAAACTGTGTTAAATTAACTAAATAACTTTGTATTCAAACTAATACAATAGACACAAATCTTAATACAAAGAGAATAATAATAAATAAGCATATAAACAAATAAACAGGCAGGATCATATGGTCACCTGACACACACAGCTCACTTACATCACTGAGGAGATGTGTAACATGTTTCATTACTAACATCCTCATGATAAACTAACATGTAGTCCTGCTGTAGTCCTTCACGTCTGACGACCTCAGAATAAAAACAGGCCCTTAGACTGAAGAACAGAAAATGGGTCACATTCAAGTACACTAGACCAAGTCCAATCTCATTCTCTCTCTCTCTTTCTCTCTCTCTCTCTATCTCATTCTCTCTCTCTCTTTCTATCTCATTCTCTCTCT
>BRDA01018078.1:0-16281 GCA_036984385.1 Crenuchus spilurus | reverse complement strand
GGTCAGTATGGCCCTGCACTAGAGATCTGTTATCTGTCCTGATGGAGTACATGAATGTTGGTGGCTGTTGGGACACAGAAACTCTGTGGCTTGAGTGTATGTGAAAATAAATGGAAGTCAATGGGAGGAACGAGGGAAGAAAAGATGACAAAAAAAGGAGTGCCAGTATGGCTCTGGACTAGAGCTCTGTTACCTGCCATGATGTAGTATATCGATTTTGGTTGTTTGGCAAAAGTAAGCCTGGAATTTGATATGGGTGAAAATGAATGGAAGTCAGTGGGACGAAAAAGGGATGGCAATAAAACGACAAATAAACGAGTGCGGGTCAAAACAACAGTTCATTTCTGCTTGGGGGCCTGCCCTGATATATGATGTATCCGAAATGGTGCAAATCGGTCAAGCAGAAGTATAGTAGATGAGCATGCATTTTTGCTCCCCATTCATTCTCTATGGGAAAAAATTCCCAGATTAAGGAAGAGTTTAGGAAAACCGCACATCCGATCAAAATTATGTATACGAGCCCGGATCACACAATCGGACCAAACAATCTGGAGTTGGAATTGTGTCGATATCTCGAAAACTGCGGGACAAGAAGCGCGTCAAAAATCCGCGGAAGAAGAAGAAGAAGAATATATGAAAAACGAATAACAGTATATATAATAATACTGTTAATAATAATATAATAATAATACAATTAATAACAATAATAACTTTGTTTATTGTAATGCATCTGCTTCTGCTTGAAATTTCTGAGCTATTTAGGTGACTATTGACTTGTAGTCTTCCTTAACATTTCAGTTACAGGAAGATAAATTTAGGCTAACGTGATTTTCAGATGACAATGTTTGTCACACCTTTTGTTATATTATATTATATTGTATTATAATATGTTATATTATATTCCACTTAATCCTGAGCAGGGTCACAGTGAGTCCCCTACCACTTCACTCGGCACAGAGCCGGGCATTTACTTTAATAATTGTATTAATTATTTTATTTTGTTTAATAGTAAGTTGTTGAGTAGTATAAACAGAGCTTAGGAATAACAATAAATTATTAAATGAAAAATAATATAAAATGTATGATTTACAATTTTTTGTCAAGTTATCTACCTCAGGATGTGATCACTTCTGAAAAAGGAGGCTTTTAGATATTAATTATACATTCATTATTGAGAATTATGCAGTCTTTTCGCAGTGCTGTACTGCTCGGTTCATTGTTCTGGTTACAGATAAATATTTATTTGTCTGAAATGTATAAAGTTGATTTAAACTCACTGATCTCTGACTCCGAGCTTCTGAATCGTAGTTTAAGTAGAATATAGATGTGCCGCAGGACCCCTGTGTTAAAATCAATAGCGGAGCTGGAGTTGTGCTGGGTTAATTAGGTAGATCTGCTCCAGTGTGAAGACAAGTGATGACTTGCATCTGGAAGGTTAAGCCTTCATCTTATCATTTCCACCAACATTATGCTGCTCTTTGATGCTCTGGAGTGGAAACAAAATGAAAGGATTTCCTCTCTGATACTCCACTCCTGAACCCCTCTGAACAGATTATGATGGAGCCGATGGGGTGAGAGAGGGAGATATGGGTGGTGGGCATTAAGGGTTGTTCAAAAACGTTTAAATCATCGTTTTCTAGAAAGCACAGATAAAGATTTTGGTCACATGCAACACCAGACCTTTCCAAATAAGTAGTTCTAGTGCTGAACATTACACTTACTGTATATAGCGCCTTTCTCAAGTCCAAGGATGCTTTACAATCAAAACAATGCTTTTACATACTTAAAGCTCAATCACACACCGGTGAGAAGCAGCAGACAATTTCGCACAGCATCCACCTGGAGGACTGCATTGAGCACTAGTGGGCATCACTCATGACTGAGTGCCAACAATATCGGGGCATTCATACATACACATAGACATACACATTCATTCATACACACCAAGGTTATTTTAGAGTAGGCAATTCACTCCATATCCATGTTTTTGGACCTGGAGGAAACCCACATAAACACAGAGAGAAGATGGAAACTCCACTCAGAGTGTTGTCACTTGTCAGCAGATGGAAGCATGAAGTGCTCTAAGATCTCCTGGTAGGTGTTCACTTTGGGCTGAACGCAGTGGACCAACAGCAGCACCTCAAACCATCACAGACTGCAGAAACTGCACACTGGACTTCAGACAGTTTGGACTGTGTCTCTCAGACTCTAGGAGCTGATTTACAAATGAAATGAGGACTTTGGGCCAGTTCTGGTTCTGCTTAGTCCAGGTAAGACACATCTGATGTTGTCTCTGGTTCAGGAGTGTTGATTTTAGGAATGTGGCAGCTGTAGCTCTGAGAGACAGTATTTATACTGTTTGAAGAGTCTTTTACTCAAACTCACCATCACATTTTATTATCATCTGAGATATAAATCAGACTAATCAACCTTAAAACATAAAACGAGCTTGAAATGTCACTGTATGTGTAATGAATATAAAATATAGGACAGTTTACCTTTTTGAATTAAATTATGAACACAAATGAACATTTTATTTGGTGTCAATTTGGGAATATTTAACTTTATATTATTATTATATAAAATAATCAAAAATGATGTGATGAGTAACTCCAAACCTTTGAGCAGTGGTCTATATTATGTGTGAAAGCTGTCTAAAAGAAGAAGTTCTTCTTTTAGAAAAAGAAAAAGAAAAAGCAGTACAGAAGCAGTGCAGTGGAGACTGTACTGTCTTGGAGTATCGTGGCATTGGACACTTTTTGCCTCTGGGCTTTTTCCATAAACACATATCTGTGGTTATTCTGGCTGAAATCATTACCACACCACTATCTTATACTCCAGTTCTCTCCACACTGATCTCATAGAGTTGCCATAAAGCCATAACTTTCCTCAGCAAACATTTGGATCATAATGTTGATTTATTCTCTTTATACTCTTCTGAGATTTGAATGAAGCATTCTGAACTTTCTACAATAATAATGAGATTATGCATAGGGTTACTGAGATTATATGAACACTCTCTATTAGTGTCCATTTTATCTCCACTGAGCATACAGGTGCACTTTGTACAGACTATAGTTCATCTGTTTCTCTGTATACTTTTTCCTTCTTCAATAGTCAGGAGACCCACAGAGCAGGTGGATAATTTTCATTCACACTGATGTGGTGGTGGTGTGTTAGAACTGCTGGAGATGTTACACTATTTTAAATTTAGGTGGGTCAAGCACTAGGACCAAGCGGAAAACAGCCTCTCAAACTGAAGCCTGTTTCCCTTTAGAACACCTACAAGCTCATTGATTGACTCTGCTGTTTCTTGCTAACATGTTGGACATTTGAATCTGTGTCTGTGTTTGGAAGCTTTGGATGAGTTGATTATGTTGAAATGTTAAAAGTTAACCCTTCTGTCGTGTTTGGGTCAAATTGACCCATGTTAACTGCTTATTTTTACTTAAAAATGACTTATAATTGTATGTAAATGAGGTCTATTGACCATACATTCCAAAAATAAGTAAAACTGGTGGTATTGAGTTGGAGTGAAGTTGACTAACAAGGTGAAACAGAATTGGGTGATCATTGTATGCTACATGCTTTACAACCAGTCAGACGTCAATGGGAACAGTGAATTTAAAAGTAACAATAGAAAACTACCGTATTTTCCGGACTATAAGTCGCATTTTTTTTCATAGTTTGGCTGGGGTTGCGACTTATACTCTGGAGTGACTTATGTGTGAAATTATTACCGTAATACATTATTACCGGTATATCATTTTACATGTTATTTTCACACTAAACCGCAAGAGGGCGCTCTAGGCCCGTGTTGCAACTGAGGATGAGTCTGATGTAAGCGACGTAGAAGAAGAAGCACCGCATCTTCTACCTCCGGAGTTAGCGGAGTTGTTTAAAAGTGACACAGAGGATGAAGATTTCATTGGATTTTAGTTATTTAGAGTTACACGGATGGTTTAGTAAACTTTTTAGCATATTATATATGCTCTGGTTTTCTGAATAAATCTTAATATGTTATGTTAACATACCAGGGACGTTCTCAGTTGTGTCAGTAACGTAAGCATACTGTTCAATTATTCAGCCTGTTGTTGCCTCTATTCTATTTTTATTTTAAATTACTTTTCAAAATGACATGTCTGTGCTTGGTGTTAGACTTTATGAAATAAATGTCCTCCAAAAATGTGACTTATACTCCAGTGCGACTTATATATGTTTTTTTCTTCTTTATTATGCATTTTATGGCTGGTGCGACTTATACTTCGGAGCGACTTATAGTCCGGAAAATACGGTAGTAAAACTACTAGACAACACAGTCAACTGAAAGCGTTTGAGTTTTATTAAAAGTTCAGTTTAATAATTTATTGATGTCATGTAAAGTCAGAGACAGTAGCTCAGCACCATTTGTTTTGGTCCACTAGTCCTTTATTGGTTGGTGAGGGTCATGGTAGTTGTTTGGTGAGCAGCTGACCTAAGGTAGGTATAAACCTACAGAGATCTCAGCAGTCAGGAGATTCATGTGTGTTTATACTGAAGTCATTCACTTGGAGTGTGGGTAAGGCTCCACTTCAATACAAATGAAAGGATATCCTGTTTACTAGACTGGAACTATGACTAGGTAAACATAATGGCTGTTACTGTCAAATTGCATACATTACTTTAGAAATACCTGACAAATGCTCACACCCAGTACATTATTATTAAGTAATATTATATGAAACCAGTTCACATGTTTGTAAAGTCTTATGCTCAAAAACCTTTTACTTATTATAATAAACTACGGCTTTGTCCACTGTGCAGGTCCTTAGAGTAGTTGCTGAGAATGGACGAGGGGAATGTGGCAACTCTCTGGACACCCAAAGGCTCACTGTAATCCCAAAGTCCCAGTTAGCTACTATGCTGAGGAGGGATGGGAACACTCCGGTAAACCCTGATGGCCCTTGAAATGCTTTGATCAGGAGAAAGGGAAAAAGCTGACTGTGCAATAGTCTGAGTTTAGGAGGAGAGCTGTTTGAGCTCAGCACTGCTTTTGATGCACAGATTGAGCCAGTATCCCTCAGTGCATGGCTTAGCTCATACAGGTTTATTGTGTATTGATTCACAATGTCCCTCCTCATCTGTGTGGGGGAAGGAGAAAGTGAAACAAAAACTTTTGAGCTGTACTCGTAAAAGAAAGATTGTTATTGCTCAGCAGTGGACCATATTACAGTATTGTATGTCCTTATTAGAGACATTACGCTTCATTGGATCTGTCCAAAAGAACATTTTCTGCCCGCTATCTGCTGCTTATGACAATTAAAACTCAAATATGGTGCAAATTTATATGTGCAGGACTCAATGCTAGAACATAGGCAGGCAGTCACTAGATTCAACTTGGTGACTCAGTTGATGCTATGTGAATCATTAGTGACCACCTATCATGTAAGTGAACATCACGTTAAAACACTGATTCTGAGAAGTGTTTTCTAAAAACATAACTATGTTAGTAACCTACACAGGAATGATGCAGTTGGTATGCAAGTGTTTCCTAAATTTCTATTTGTAACTACAAAGGTTGGTAATTTAAAAGTTTCCTTGCTAAGTGACTCAGGTGTTTCCTACAACTGTAGTTGTAAAGTACTGAGGTAATTATATTGTCAATTGAAATTGTATGTTTCCTCGTTAAGTGACTCAGGTGTTTTCCAAAACCGTAGTTGCAACTACTGATGTAACTACATAGGTAACTTAAATTGTACGTTTCCTCGTAATGTGACTCGGGTGTTTCCCAAAACTATAATTGTAACTACTTTGGCAAATTAAATAGCATGTTTCCTCGTTAAATGATTCAAGTGTTTTATAAAAGTTTAGTTGTAACTACAGAGGTTGGTAACTTAAGTTGTAAATTTCCTTGTTGATTGACTCAGGTGTTTCCTAAAACTCTAGTTGTAAGTACTGAGGTAATTATGTTGGCAGCTTAAATTATATGTTTCCTCATTAAGTGACTCAGGTATTTTACAAAACTGTAGTAGCAACTACTGATGGAACTATGTTGTAACTTAAATTGTATGTTTAATCGTTAAGTGACACAGGGGTTTCCCAAAGCTCTAATTGTAACTACTGAGGTAACTACTTTGGCAACTTAAATAGCATGCTTCCTTGTTAAGTAACGCAGGTGTTTTTTGAAACAATAGTTCCAATGAACATTGACAAAACTCTGAGGTTAAGTTGTGTAGATCAGTATCTGTTGACCTGTTAGAATCTTAGTTCTAGGAGATGATACAGGTTAAGGAGATCAGTCTTAATGTCAGAAAACTGTAAATTTACATCAGTTTTGCTGTATAAACATTTAGAATTTAGAGATGCTTTGAACATGTAGAATTTATTGTACTTCTCAATATATTTGTGTTTAGGAATATGTTATTTATTAAATAATATTACTATGTTAGCTGTGTAATGTTAGTAGATCAGACTGGATTGTTGTTGAGGTGAAGATCTGTAAACTTTCGCTGTTTATTAAAAAGATGGTTTGAGTTGCGGCTCTTTTTGGTTGTTTTGTTTTTGCTGGTGTTTGAGTGTTGATACACCATCAGTCGTTCATTTTAATCAGGTCTGGTTCTGTTTTGTTCAGAGCAGAGGATCCACAGATGCTTTTAAGTGAATACTTTTATACTATGCAGTTATGTAATAAATATTCCCAATTCAATTTACTGAAAAGTAATTTGTAATGGATTACATCTTTTCAGTACCATCCCCAGCCCTTTAACTCCACCAACCGCCAGCCTGTTTTGTCATATTTTCAGCATGGGTGTAGTAATTAAATCTGGCAGAGTGCTGCTTCCTATAATTAGGGAGGTGCTTTCAGTTCACATGTACATAAAGAAAAGCTTTGTTTTGATTTTGATGGCAGTAGCAGGGAGCTAAAGCAGACTGGAGTGCATTTTAAAACTGTATATCAGGGCTAACACACAGCTACACCTTTCACCTGTCACTCACTCATGTCACTGTGATTGAGCTCTCACATCTAACCCAGATGATTAAAAGAGTTTCATAATTGGAAATGTGAAGCCTTGACCTTTTAAGGAAATTGAATTTATTTTTCCTCAAACCAAGCAATTAAGCATGGGCGAGTGACATCTCGCTTTCCGAGTAA
Organism: Crenuchus spilurus; assembly: GCA_036984385.1. Taxonomy (NCBI): domain Eukaryota; kingdom Metazoa; phylum Chordata; class Actinopteri; order Characiformes; family Crenuchidae; genus Crenuchus; species Crenuchus spilurus. The sequence goes on along the minus strand of BRDA01018078.1, from coordinate 9,149 downwards.
AAGGTTATCTCATCTCAATGAAGCCACGGAGGCTGCAGAATAATGTACAGCCATCTTTCAATCTCTCTCTCTCTCTCTCTCTCTCTCTCTCTCTTCTTATTCTACTGCATGTTAGCATCAATTCTAGCAAATTGAGCTAGAGCCTCAGTGTATTACTGTGTGCTGGGAGCATCCATACCAATCACAGAACATCCACATTTGTTTAGATGCGTGTATCCCAGCTTTCAGGAAAACAAACAAAAATTATTATTTTTTGGCTAATCCCTTGTCACATTGGCCAAAAATGCTATTCCTACCCAATTTCTTGGGTCATTTGAGGATACTTCTGTAACAATAATGGATTAAATGTTGATGTTCAAGATCTACAAAGGACATAACATCTTTATTTTGAGCTAGTGAATATGATAAATGTGTTTATTGTGTTTAGACTAAGTGTTTAATGGTTGCAAAACACTTATATAACTGTGAGATTTTATCCAAGAAACAAAACTAAACATACCCCGGAAACCATAAAAGGTCAACTTTTCAAAGATATATAGCTTGAATAGAAATATATTTTAGATATTTTTGAGAGTAGCTTAAATAATCAGAAACACGTTTTTCAGAGCAGACAGCTGCATGTTTTTTTCCTGCCAAATGACGTGATCTGTCATTCATATGATAATGACATGGTAATTCCGGACATTCTATTGGTGGATTACCAGCCATGGAATGTGTGGAATGTGAATTTGAACAAAGCTCTCACCTTGAGTGTTCACACCTGTCTCATAAATCTTCAATGTGAACCACTGAATGAGGGAAACACGTCAAGTCACATTAGTTAAGCTTTAAAAATAAAACCACATAGAATTTCTAAAAACTGTAATGAGCAGTGTGTAAGTAACACCTCTGTTTATTCAGTTCAGAGCTCAAAAGTCTTGGCTAGAAATATTTTGAGTGTGTTTTTCACAATATATCAGCACATCTGAAAATAGGTTTTTGGAAAGTCTAAGTTTAGAACAGATTTAATCAAAATATAGATTTATGACACTCTTACTGTTTTGACATTGTTGTTGCTGAGTTTGTGCTGAACAAAAGCCTGTGTAACACTTTGGGTGAAAAATAACTTTAGATGGGTGTAATTTGTAAAATAGAAAAAGTCAAGTCATGTCAGACTACATCAGAGTGTCTGGAAAAACCCTGAGTCCAGTGAGTTAAATGTAAAACAAGTCAACTTGGGGGGTTCATTAGTATGTTCAGCTTGTGGAATTAACACAACTGACAAAGAAATGACTGAAAGTTTGTTGTAGCTCCCATTCAATAAAATGCTTGTGGGTGGGGTTTAAAATTGTAACCAGCCACTAGAGGGCAAAAAGTTTTGATCTCACTTAAGTACTGCTGTCATCATGTTCGGTTCTCATATCTGGTCTGTGATTGCAGTCCTAATGCTTGGCAGTGTAATCTCTGGTACTCGCTGTCCTGTCATGGTGATGTTAATTAGACCTGAGCAGGGAGAGAAATTAGTTCTCCAAATGATAGAATGTCTCTCCATGAGCTAAGTGTCATGGAGAAAAATATTAGCTATGTGACAAGTTGCTCTCCAAGGCTAATTAAGCCATGAGCAATCAAGCCCCACACTTGGCTTTCACTGTTCTGGAAGCAAACTACTTTTTTTGGTGCCTTCATACAACCGAAGTCTCACCTTCTTCTCCTCTGTCTTGTTCTCTTCTCCCACAGATCTCCACCTCCCACACCTCCTTTCATTCCATCCCTGCTTTGCATTTGTGTATGAGGCATTTCTTTAGAACATGATGGAGGCTTCATTCTGTGTTCTGTTCCTCTTTACTCTTCTTCTTCAGGCCCGGTTGCATTTTCTCTCCCAGACTTCAGTCCTCCAGCTCAGGAAAACAATCACAGCTCTGGTCGAGTGGACCCCATGCATTTTTCATCAAGCTGTGGAAGCTTCGATGGTGTAGCAAAAACTTTCTCAGCCCCCAACGACCTCATCCCCCGTCCTACATATTTGCAGTCTTTATCATTGAATTGAAGGGATTGATTCGTGCAGGGGGGGTAATGGTTTTTTTCCTGCCACTTGGATCACGGGTGCATCTTAAATATTTTATCAAGGAGAGCCAGGTCTTGGTAATAGTGGGGAATGTGTGTATACGGGGTTGTGTGTGTATATATCCTCTATCTTAAAGCTTTTGGCCCAGTTCTGACTATTGGGTCCCAGCTTGCTGATCACATAGTCAAAGAAACCAGTGGAGAGATTTTAAGTGCTTGCTTCTAACATAACAATGGAGAGGTCACATGATTCCAAATCTCTGGTGTCCTTTCTGCTCACCATTATGTACACTTTAAAACCTTTAGAATACACACTCTCTATCAGGAATATAGTCTATATTCAATACAGTCCACTTTATCCTGTCACTATGCACCAGAAAACCAGGAAGATGAGTGCAGGTATAGAGTAACAGTCTGTAAGAGAGAGGTAATCCAAGAGCATAAACAGAGAAGTCAAAAGTCATACACTCGAGAAAAAAGCACAAAATACACACGCAAGGTCCTATTGCACAATTGAGGCTCGATAATAACTAAACAAGGAAAACAAAGCAAAAACCAGAATGACTAAAAAGACTAAACAAAGGAAAAACAAGATCAGATATTAACTAGAAAATGCGACGACAAAGACTTCTGGATACTAGAACAAAAGCAAAAACATGAGGCAATAAATACAAAGATTAAGAACTAAGCAGGCTAACAATGCTATTAGGGCTAGCAACGCTGTAGAGGCAAGGCTAATGGCTAACTAGGCTAACAAAGGAAACAAGGAGAAATATGAGGAAGGTTAACAAAACTATACAACAATCAAAATTGATGTGTAAAGTTCAGAGTTCAGTGTAAGTAGCACCGCTAATGAGGGTCCAATATGAAACAGCTGGGCTGAGTCACATGACAAGGAGAACAGAGGAGGATCATGGGAGTTTGAGTCTGTGTAGACTGAGTAGTCAAATGAGACAAGCCTGTGGTCAGATGAGAGAAGGTTCGGAGGAGTGGGGAGCATGACAATCCAAATAAAAAAAAGTCCAAACTCTAAAAAAATAAATGAAATGAAATATGTACATTATAATTGCAGATGGACACATGACACATTTGGAAATGTAACCTATGGCCTTCTTCACATATTGTAGGTGTTCAAATATTTAGGATTATTCCTCAATTTCTAAAGAAGCCTTTATCAACACCAACAGTGCTATTGATCATCTGCTCAGTAAGACATTATAGTGCAGGTGAACTGGACCACAGTATGATTGTAATACATTATTGTACACTACAGTAAGACAATATATTACATGCAGACTGACCACAGTATGACAGTAAGGCTTGATGGTACATGGTTCTACATGGTAACTGGGTCACCATGTGGCATGTTGAGTTCAGTTGAAAGTTCAGCATGTCCACTGCAGTTAATGAGAGCCACAACTGTGGGAGAAAAAGCTGTTGGCATGTCTGGCTGTGCTGGTTTTGATGGCTCTGAGTCTTCTCCCAGAGGGAAGAGGCTGTAAAACTGATGTCCAGGGTGAGATGGGGTCAGTTTTAATCTTGCCAGCATGCTTCGTGACCCTGCTGTTGTACATGTCCAGAAGCACTGGCAGACTATATCTGATCATCTCTGCTGTCTTCATATGTAGACACTAAATGATGTAGCTTGTAATTAATCATGAATCTTAGTGTAGTAGCATATGCAGTATCACTTCTTAGACAGTAAACCCAAAGAAATGGCAGGAAGTCAGTCAAATGTTTTGGATATTACTTCTTTGTGGACGTAGTTTTATTTTATAATGGGTTTAATTGAAATGTTAAAGTTTAATAACAGAGAAAGTGTGTCTCAGACTGTACCCCTTCATTTAAAGTGGCACTTTAATGAAGATGTAGCTGCATGTGGGTCTGAAACGTTCTGTTGTCATTGTTTTACATTGACATCGTTGAGTTTGATGTGCTGCCGGTGACTTTTTCTGCTTTTCTGCTGTTAAGCCAAATTGTTTAAAGACATGGTGTGTCATAGGATGTCATTGCTTTCTCTCCAGCTTTAATTTCCTCTGGAGCGGACATACTTCGGTTTCTCATATTTTCTAGTAGAAACAGCACTGTAAGAGTTAAACATGCACATGTATTTGATTTAGAAGCTTATTTAGTTATTATAAACAGAAACTAGGGATGTCCTGATCACGTTTCTTCTGTTCCCGATCCGATCAGAGTCATTAATTTTTTAGTGTGGCCATAGCGCCGTCTCAAGAGAACTTTTCTTTTCTTTTAAAACTTCCTGATGGTGTAGATTGCTTAAGTACAGCCTTTAACTGAGCTGTCTGAACGATCTCACTGTATTCTGTTAAAGGTTTATTTTTTTAGGTGCCGTATTAAATTTGCAGTATTAAATCAGGGATGTGCGGTCAGCCTCACCTGTCATCATGACAAGAAAAAAATGATAACATAAAATGAATATTAATATTTGTCCACTGATCTTTATGTATGACTAATTTAGAACATTTTATAGTCAAAATCGCTGAAATTGCATATTTCCTGTTCAAATAACAAGGGTGAAACGCGAGGTGCGGCAGCAATGAGCTGAGCCTCACCTCTGAATGCGCAATCCATCACAAACTGGGTTGATACATGCACGTTGGCGCGGCCTGTTGCCGTATCGCTGCATGTCGACAAAATATAATGTTTGCATATACGTTTATATACCCTGATTTTCCACAGTCTGGCTAATATCTTTAACCATTTACGGTTAATGTTTGTTAGTGACAGATTTAGTTTTGCTGATAGGACATAAAACCGCAGTGAAAAGGCACAGCGTGAGGCAGGGCAGTACTCTGCCGCACTGAAGGGGGGGCGCACGTGAGCCAACGGCTGCTTGTTGCTGCTGTGCTTTTACAGAGGCGAGTGAGAGTGAAGAGCACGGAGGGTACAGAGCAAATACCGCTTTCTCTCGCTGCTGTAATTGTAACGTTTTTTCTTATCTTTACGTACCTTTAATACGTACCTTACGTGTGTGTGAGAGAGAGAGAGTGTGTGTGTGTGTGTGTGTGTGTGTGTTTGTGTGTGAAGAACGCTGATTAGATACGAAATAACCAGTAGCCAATTGAATAAGCTCACTTTTGGGTTTATATATTTGTAAATCCGACTCTAAAGGAGTCAGTGCCTCACCAACCATGAACCTCACCGCACTTCACTGTATTAAATGCAGATCTGCTACTACCACCCTGTGAAACACTCATATTGCAGACATTACACCTCGCTGTTGGATTCGTATCACTTTCTAATTTGAAGTAATTTCACACAGCAGACATTATAATCGCATTCTGATACAAGCTCTGCTCTCGTTTTACGACTCCTTTGTTTTACGACAAAGATCGGGCTTAGGTTTGTGTTCAGAAAAGCCGATAACGATCAGTTAAAAAAATACCGTGATCGGCCCGATTTTGATCTTTGAGATTGGATCGGAACATCTCTAACAGAAAATCTCTTAATGCAGATTGAAGTTGAGGCTCAATTTCAAAGGATTTATATTAATACAGTTTAATTTTTTTAATATCATTTTTGCCATTTTTTCCCCTTCCCAATGTAGCAGTAACCAATTAGCCCCAGTAACCAATTAACAATGTTCCTGACTCAAGGATGGTGAAGTCAAGCACAAGCCTCCTCCATTGCGTGTGATGCAGCCACCGCCTCTTTTCGAACTACTGCTGATACACCATCACTGGGGAGGCAATGCGCTTGGAGGAAATTGGCCAATCAGTAGACGCATGATACAGCGGACATTGCAATGTGAAAGTGATAGAGAGAGCGCCATCTACCCACCCAGAGAGAGCACTGACAAGTTTTGCTCTTTTGGGCCCCAGCTGTTGATGGCAAACAGCATGACCGGGATTCAAACTCACGATCCCCTGGTCATAGTGTCAGCGTCTTATCCCGCTGAGCCACTCATGGCCTAAATTAATACAGTTTAATACTAGTTATCTTAAGCTGGAGCTGAAATGATAATTGAGTGCAGTGAACAATGTCAACATTGATCTACTGTAAAAACAAAAAAACCCACTAAATTAACAGTAAAATACTGACAGCAAAGACACCAGCATGTTACTGTTATTTTACAGTACATCTACTGTTATTTTTTTACAGTATTTTACTGTGTATTAAATTACAGTGTAACAGTAGAATAAATGCTTTTATGGTAATTTCACAGTACGTACAGGCAGGCTACTGTTATTTTACAGTACCTCTACTGTAATTCAACAGTATAATAATGTATATTACATCATTGCACCATCTTCATTTCTTCTTCTGCTGTTAAGGAGGTCTGATTCTCTGCAGCTGGAATCATTTTGCTCCTGATACCAGTAGAGCACAAGACATTGTTTTAATGTTGATCAGTATGTCTTATAGCTCATAAACATCAGAAATCCAGAATCTCAAGTGATAGAATATTTTATTTGTTTTGAGTAAATTGAGTTTTGAGTAAATTACTATTCAAACAGTATCAATATTAAAACATAAAGACTTGAAATATGTCACTTGATGTGTAATTAATGTAAAATATGTGATAGTTTATCCTTTAGAATATAATTATAAAATATAATTTCACCATATTCTCCTTTTAGGTGATAGACTAATAAGAAGTGAAATGGCTGGACGCTGAGGCATTAACACTGTGACATTACCTAGAAACTGAGTGATTGAAGCTACAATAAAAGAGACTCATTTCCACTGTTAATAAACTGCTATTTCAAAATCCGGTTATTTCTCAGCAGAGCTCTTTCAGGTGGGTTCTGCACACTCGTTTCCATCAGGAGCTTTTGGTATTTCAGCATTAAGCTTTAATGGAGTAATGAAGGAGGATATGGGCTACATGTATATGAAAGTGGTACAGCTATTCAGTGCATCATTTTACTACTGTATCTCCAAAAATGTGAATATAGTGAAAGAGTTCATTATTGTACATAATTTTATATTCATTATGTATACAGTGACATAGTTCAAGTCTAACATTGATCAGTATGATTTGTGGCTCATTAAAGTCCAGAATCTCAGATTATTTACTTTGCATAAATTACTATTTTAACTGTATAAACATAAAAACAAGCCTTTACATGTAATAAATAAAATATATCAAATGTGTGACAGTTTTTTAATTGAATAATTAATACAAATTAACTTTTGCATCATATTCTAAATGTATAAATATGAACTACAGCAAATGTAAATTAAGGGTGTGTGGTATACCAGTGTGACATTGTCTAGTGATGGATTTTGTTACAAGTCCAAAAAATCTGCATCCAAGATAAACTAAACATGACCTCCATCAGTCCAGTAATCCATATAAACTCAAAATCCATATGACTCAAAAGATCATTTTAAACATTTACACAAACTTACAGGGAAAATGTGTATCCACCATATTGAGTTTAGCAACACTTTAAAAATGCAAAATAATAAAATGGCACAAAGTGAAAGATTTTTCCTTCTTCACACAGGTAACTCATTTTTTCATTTTGTTTCTGTCTTTCAGACAAAAGACAGAAGAATTAATCATATCATAGGCTACGTTCACATTACAAGCCACATGACTAAAATCTGATTTTTACTCAGTATGAGAGTTTGCCTAGATTATTACTGTCAACTGAGATAATCAAACGTGTAATTGTAATTACAGGGATAAAATATCAAACATATAAATAATGTCTGATCTGAATAGAAATGAACAGCTTTGTTAGCTAGAACGCGAGAGAATCAAACAAGTAAAACAAGCAGAATTACACTAAACGAGCTGCTTTAGGACGGCGTCTGTTTCAGTAAGTCCTGTATAAATGTGGTTAGATTGAAAATCAGATAAGTGATGCAGATGAAGAAGCATCAGTGCAGTGAAACTGCGCTGATTGCGATTAAATATAAGAATTGCACCTGAATCCTGATTATACATGGAGAAATATCTGTGATTATCTGCCATCATGAGATAACCATGTTCTCAGCTGATTCAGTGGTGGGTTACAGAAGGCACACAGCCTCACATTTTCATATTAAAAGGCTTCAAATGTTGCTTTTCAAGGCTGCTAATGCTGTTGTCACACTATAGCATACAATCCAGCTGGATTCTCTAGTGGATGTTTCTGCATGGCCATTACGTGACTGTAGAAGTAAATGATTATCAGCTGAAACTATATGTGAGATTGTTGGGTCTTCGTGTGTTCTCTTGCTCACGGATCCCTGTGTGGCTCATTTAAAAGGTGGCAGGGCCTCTCGCTCTACCTGTGGGATCAATTAAGTCTCAGCCAAATCCATAGCGAGGCCAAAGGCTTAAACAGCAGTGAGAAGACATGCCGCTCTCCAGCATCTTCACCGGCCTCTGTGCTGGTCTCACTGTGCCAAGCGGACTGATACAAACATCTGAATGTGGGTGCCTGAAGACAGCTGTTTACAGCACTATCATTTGTTGACAGTAATTGTTTTAATTGGTAATAACATTGTTTTGCACGACTGGACTTTAACGAGCATGCAGCCGCTCAAGGATGACGGATAAGAACTAAAAAGATGAAATATATTGAGACAATTGAGAACAAATTAGTTTATCACATCAGCAACAGTTTTTGGACATCCCTTCTAATGAATGCATTCAGTTGACACAGATGTGCACATAATTTGTATAGAGAAGTACTGCCAATAGAACAGGACTAAACATTAACATATTGGCACCATGTCTAATGTCAGCCATGGGCTAGATGGGTGGCATTGAGCTGTGGAGCTGTAGAGCTGTGTTATCTGGAATGATGGTGATGAATACAATCAAATACTCACAGCAATGACCTAATTAAGTCTTCCCTGAGAAAGCAAAAACAAAAGCAGAATAACGCAAAACCAACTCAACACTCTACTTTAAATTTTTTTTATCATAATTTCCAATCTTATATGGCTTAATTAACATCTCCAGATAAGGAATTAATAAAGAAACAGTGAGCAATAAAGAGCTGAAATACAAACCGGATTCCAAAAAAGTTGGGACACTAAACAAATTGAGAATAAAAACTGAATACAAAGATGTGGAGGTGCCAACATCTAATATTTTATTCAGAATAGAACACAAATCACAGATCAAAAGTTTAAACTGAGAG
>BRDA01018076.1:18498-29694 GCA_036984385.1 Crenuchus spilurus | reverse complement strand
TAGACGTCATCTCTTTCAGGGAAGACCCTGCATTTTTCAACAAGATAATGCCAGACCACATTCTGCAGCAATCACAACATCATGGCTATGTAAGAAAGGATCCGGGTACTGAAATGGCCAGCCTGCAGTCCAGATCTTTCACCTATAGAGAACAGAGCGACAAAGAAGGTCCAAGACGATTGAACAGTTAGTGGCCTGTATTAAACATGAATGGGAGAGCATTCCTATTTCTAAACTTGAGAAACTGGTCTCCTCTGTCCCCAGACGTCTGTTGAGTGTTGTAAGAAGAAGGGAGGATGCCACACAGTGGTAAAAATGGCCTTGTCCGAACTTTTTTGGGATTTGTTGACGCCATAAAATTTTGAAACGACATATTTTTCCCTTAAAATGACACATTCTCTCAGTTTAAACTTTTGATCTGTGATTTGTGTTCTATTCTGAATAAAATATTAGATGTTGGCACCTCCACATCACTGCATTCAGTTTTTATTCACAATTTGTTTAGTGTCCCAACTTTTTTGGAATCCGGTTTGTAGTTGTAGTTTGTTGCCTTCTTCTATTTCACCACCAAACTGTAAGTGTATTGGTGAATCTGCATTTAGTTAACTGGTGAGGAAAAGCAGAATTAGGAATATCAAATGAGTGACTAATATTAAACTAACTTTAGTGCAGGTTGTGTTTGAGGCTGCGCATGTGTGACTCCACTGCCTTCATTCACATCCTGTCGAATTTGAAACATTTCTTGCTTTTTTCTTGGTTGTTTTCATTAAAGTTTTTGATGTAATGATGTGTGTGTGTGGTGATGTGTGGCTGTGGCATGTGCGATTAGCATCGGTTTAGTGCATTATTTAAAACACAAGTAAGATTTTTTGTAAGTCTTTTGTGAGTGTGTGTGTGTGTGTGTGTGTATTAGACGCATGTGGTAGTTGTGTTGTAACATGGTGAAAATGCAGGCTATATAGCTAACTGCATGACTAGCAGTTAAAAATAACTATATAGGGCTGAGATAGGAAGTCTTTATAAAAACGTTTTTGTGTGGTTAGTCTTTAAAAAGACGTGGATAAGCATTCAGATTGATAACAGTCAAAACATAAGTAAACATGACGATTTAACTAGAATGGTGCTACTACTATGTGTTGTCGGACGTTTATATTAACTGACGTAATGTTGGTTCAGAATACTGCTCTCTGATTGGTGGATTTGAAATTAAACTGTGTGCTTGATTTGTTTGATGTGTTTTAATAATCCAACAGCTTACATTTCATAGGGGGGTGGGCATTTGCTGTATCTCATTTGTACTAATAGTCAATGAGTCTGAGATGTTTTGTGATTTTCCCCCTCCCCCATCCAATGCTCGTGCCCCCCTGGGAGAGTGCCCATGCCTCTCCCCCCCGTCTGGTTGAGAACCACTGATATAATACATTTCAGTAAAGTTAACCTTGTGCAAACATCTCTATTTTAGAATACCACACAATTCTTGTGAGTGAGAATATACAAAATAATTTATTTTGGCTCTTGCAGCCCACTATCTGATCTCAGGGTTTTATAAAACATATAAATCTGAACAGAATTATAGATGTGAAGTAGGCTTATGTGGAGATCTGTTTTAATGCTAGATTTCTCATATTCAAGTCATATACAGCCACATATCTAAAAAGCCAGGATATATTACATGTGCAACCATATGGGTGGACACTTATGCAGATATCTTTTGTCCCGTGTGGTTGTCTGTTCTTGATATTTCTTCCTGCAGATGTTTTCTGGTGCAGTCTGATGGATTATTGGATATAATGAAGGAAGAGAAGGAAGGCAAAGGTAAAAGCAGGATGAATTGTGAGCAGGTGGCCAGTGTGAGTCTCATGGCTTGTTTGCTGGTGCCTGTATTCTCATGCTGATTCTGATAAATGCTGCAGTGCTATAGACTATCAGGATTTTTCTGAGACAGGGTGTGCTACAGCCAGAGTCACATTGGGTCTGTAATCCTAATCTCATGATCTGGTTCTATCATGATCACCTCTGAATGAGTGAAGAAAAAGTCAATTTAATGGTCTTCAGATAAATACTGCATTTAGATAAGCTTTGTGTTTTTTATTGTCCTGCTTACACTTAGCCTGAAATCAAATGTACATACATTTGTAATGAAAAGCAAGTCTTGTTTATACATAGCCAGTTTTCATGTAGGGCAAGGGGCGTTACTAGGGTATTTTAGGAGCACCTTTCAGCCTCTCCAAAGATTGCAGACATCCTTCCTACTAGGGATGAGCAAGTACACCACTATCTGTATCTGTCAGAGGTGGGAGTAAGTCCCTCATGTGCAAGTCACAAGCAAATCTCAAGTCATTGCCTTCAAGTCTCAAGCAAGTCCCAAGTCACTGTTGTGAGAACCAAGTAAGTCAAGTCGAGTCCCTGCTATAAGTCAAGCAAATCATAAGTCAAGTCATAGAAATGGTCTGATCTGCCCCAGTTTACACATTTAAATCAATATAGACTGTTGTATACAAACTGAGTTTTATTTCAACATAAACTAAACCTAATAAACATCAAATATACCTCAAACATACAATTACATAACTTACTTAATGGCTTACTTCCCCCATCAAGAGGGTCACACCATTTCTCCATCACCTATTAATGCATCTCTCAAAGGTGCTTCTTAATGAACATTTCTGAGCACAAAAAAGTATTTTATCATCAACTGAATAGTAGATAAAATAAAAATAAGTATATAAAAATAAATAAAAACATATTGCCTGAAATGTAAACATGTTATATAAAACAATGTCTGAAATGTTAATATTACAAACATTACAAAACATCAAACCATGAGAACATTCACATAATGTTTTTAGTATGTCACATACTATTCATGCTGTTTTGTCCAGTTTATATCCACACTAGCAAACATCTCTGCCAAAACATTAAAGAAACATTTAACTTTAGCATAACTTTCAAATTTAAGCAATCTTATCTTTACATGCTAGATGTCAGGGTTGTTAGACAGTGTAGATATGAACAGAACAAAATCACAACAATAGCATATGGCATACAACAACCACCTGTTTTTTATTTAATTAATTTTGTGTGTTTGTTATTTTGTCTACATTTGGTCCGGTTAGGTTTGTTTTCACACTGAATTTTTGCGAAGGCACCAAGAACTTTTATTATGACACGCCCATGTACTGCCGTCATCACTTACGTGCTGTGCATCTTCCTTCACTCGACACTGATTGGTTTGTAGAAGGACGAGCATCTGACGTGTTTATAAACTTTTATATACCTGCTGCAGTTTCATTAGTTTAGTTTAGGTTGCTCTGTCATCCTGTTATATCCTTTCTCTCTCATTATCTCAGAAAATAAGCTGCAGGTTTCCGTATTTTCGTGCTTTTTTTAAGCTGACTTTTTGCATGTTTAATTATATTAAACATTTGGTCTCCTCCTCGCACCATATACTACCACGGCTCATTATTGCTGTTGTCAATAAAAATCAGCCAATCATGCTTCAAAATAAAATTTAACATCATCTAACAGAAATTGCAAATATTTAATTTTTTAAAACTTTTCAAGTCATCTGCCTCAAGCCTAAGTCTCAAGTCATAAACATCAAGTCAAAGTCAAGTCGAGTGTTTTATCAGTGTTAGTCAAGCAAGTCTCAAGTCCTCAAAATTGCGACTCGAGTCTGACTTGAGTCAAGTCATGAGACTCGAGTCCTCCACCTCTGTTCAACCTTCTAAATTATATGTAGTATCTGTACTAGAAATGGGCGGCGCCTAAACCAGAATTGGTCGTGGTTTAACCAGAAGTGGGTGGAGCTTAAATCAGTAGATTATTTTAAGTAAGAAATTGATATGGCTTGATCAGAAGTTGTTATATGTATTGTTTATTTGAAAACTCTTTAAGAAAACAGCCTCAAAATTGAGATTCAAATCAATGTTTTTGATCACAAAAGTAAGAGAACTATTTATAGAACAAGTTTTTTTTTTAACTCTGGTCAGTGACAGATTGTGAAGACAGTCAGTTACCCAATGAGGATTTCCTTTAAAACGAGCACGGATGTTGACGAGTTTTACTCGTATCATGCTTGTACTCGTCAAAAATGCTTTATCCGTACTGGATACTTGTCTGAAACGAGTATCCGGCTCAACCCTACTTCCTACCACCCACCCACAGTACATACACACTTTTGCAGTGCTGGGAAGCCCCCCTACAGACATTCCTTTGCCAGGGGACCCAAATCCCCTGATATAAGCTAATTAAATGTCTTGGCTATTTGTCTTTTCATTTTAACTGAACTGATCTGTTTTCATCAGGTTGACTGAATCATCAGGGTCACTCACAGATGGTCCTGTGAATTATAAGTATAAAACCAAATGCACATGGCTTATTGAGGTGTAGTAAGTATTACACGTCTCATTTATCCATTATATTTGTGATGTAATGATTTTTTAATTCACTAATTATGTTTTCTCTCTGCCTCAGTCCAAATGCTGTCCTTAGAGTGAGATTTAACCATTTTGCTACAGAGTGTGGTTGGCACCACATGTACATTTTTGATGGGCACCTTTGGTAGGCGTATACAGGTGAGTAGAATGAGAGTCCGCGGGCCTATAACAGAGCATCAGGAATTGTCACAATTTGACATATTTGCATGCTATAGTGATGTCAGTCATTGCCAAGTTGTTTTCTAATCTTTGCTTGTACTCAGTTAGATAGGACTGTAGTACTTATTTCACTACAAGTGAAGAAACTGAAATGATGGTCAGTATGTCCAGAAGGGCATCACCATCCCTTTGGGGTAGGATTCCTGCTGCTGTGTTTGTGTGTCTGCATGTTTATGTACTGTCTAGTTCTTTGTGTTCTTGTAAGTTCTTTGATGTGTCTGGATTTCTTTTTATATGACAGAGATGGAGACAGAGAGAAAGAGAGTGAGAGTTCTTCTCTTCCAGACCTGTTAAAGTGGTGAAAATACCTCATTAAAAGCACATCTAGACACAGTCCAGATGTTACTGCCATTAGGGCCAGCATTCCTCGAGAGAGATAGTCATATACCACTTTGTCTGTGTGGAGTGTTTCACCTGTAGCCACCAGTCACTTACAGCACAGTGTGTGTGTGTGTGTGTGAACACAATTTGACATGCTGTTTTAACAGTGGTTTGGTTGTTCCAGAAACAAAAGGGAATGAAACTATTTCGGAGGTGGTGACCACATCTGGTTATGCACTGTTGCATTTTTTCAGTGATGCAGCATATAACCTCACAGGATTCAACATCATCTGTTTGTGCGTTGTTGATGTTTTTCCTCATTACGCCTGTAGTATTCTTAGCTACATACAGTATCTGAATCCACAAGCACAGTTATGCATGTATGATATGCTCTAGTTTTTCTTGCAATATTAAAATAGGGCAAATTGTGTGTTAGGCCTTGGTGATATAATTGTTATTTCAGATTATGGACAAGGAAGAGAATGATGTTTCACCATTTTTGGGAAAGAAAAATGACAGAACTAGAACACTAATATAATTTTAAACAGCTCAGTAAATTAAATTAAACAATAATGTCTGTTACCTTTTTATGTTAAAAGAGGCAGGTTTTAAGACAAGGTTTTACTAAGCTATCAGGTTAAGGTACGGTACATTTCTCACTGTGTCTTCTGGGGTTACCCACAGTAAGACTTATTCTGAGCATTCTCTGCATTTTCTCTTCATCTTAAGTGGCTCATATGAGTTGTGATATCAATAATGGCGCTCTAGAGCAAATCCATGTGTTGCAGTCTGGAGCTCCTCCAGCTGGGGGTGCTATTAGCTTGTATATTCACTCTACTATGTGAAGAAGACACAGCTTGAGTTCAAAGATGCTTATGTTTGCTGTTGATCTTTAAGACTTAGTCTGGGTCTAGTGTATCAAGCTTAGGTGACTGACCTCTGCTGGTGCTTTTTTAGTATTTAAGTGCTTGATGAAATTTTACCAAACTGCTTTCATGGCATTTCCACCAAATTATTAAGTGTTACTTATTTATCTTTTTAGCATTTTGTATTTAATCTGTCTTTTTGACTCTGCAGGATAAATTACTGTCATAATAACTGCTCTGGACATGGGACGTGTACTGCAAACATCTCAAACTCCAGCAGTGTGCACTGTGAGTGTGACAAGTACAGGAAGGGCGAGGCCTGTGATATCCCCTACTGCTGGAATAACTGTAGTGGGCCTGAGCATGGATAGCGTGAAAATACTGGGGATGGATACTGGGGAAAAACTTTGCACCTGCAATGACAGCTGGCAAGGTGAAGGGCCAGAATTAGCTCAGTGGTGTACAGATGCTGTCTGTATGATTATATGATTATAAGATTGTGGATTTCAGAACCATGCCCTCTTTTCCTCTTGCCTTGAAGCACTGTTCACTGTATTTTCAGTCAGATCCACTGAACTTACTGATATAAAAAGTAGACCTTTTGGTAGAAAACACCAACATATACATATATTACTAGACCAGATGACACACAAAATTACATTGTTATAAAGAAACCATGGAAAACATTCAGCCAGGCTTGTACAAGTCTCTTTAAACCCGGAGTAATCTTTTTAAATTCTGTGGAGTAAATCGGTTTGATTAACAGCTCAGCATTGGTGATTCAGTGGTAAAATTTATGCATGCCACACCGGAGGCCCGGGTTCAAGTCCCATCCAATGCATTTAGAGTTCCAAGTTGTATAGATTCCATGATGTCACAGTTAGCACTCTGGACTTTGATTTCAGTGATCTGAGGTCAATCTTCTTGGAGGCTGCCATGGTCTGGTGGTTAGGGATCTGGTCTTGTGACCAGAACGTTGCCAGTTTAAACCCTGGGCAGGTCATGACTGAAGTAAAGTTGAACAAGACACCTAACCCTCAACTGCTACCCGGGCACCCGTGAAGAGGACTTTCTGCCGCTTTGCTGTTCTCACAGCCTTAATGTGTTCACTGGTGTGTGCTTTACTGCACAGATGAGTTAAATGTGGAGGTCAAATTCCTTTGTGTGCAAATCACACTGTGACAAAAAGATTAATCTAAATCATGTCAGCTCTGCATTAAATTTGAGCACTTATAACTAACAGATTATAACTCAGAATGAATGTTTTGGGTAAAGCTTCATTCTGCTATTCATAGTACATTCATAAAGATTTATAAAACATGAATAATGCTTTACAACAGCATAAGCTCTGAAACTGTACAGAAATGTTCCTAATTACATAAAATGTTATAACACCAAAGCACACGGCTTCATATTACAGTGACACTTAATTCATAGTGATAAGACACCTGACCACTAGATGGTAGTGTTGTATTTATTTTGGCATCAGTTGAACTGAAAACTTGTGTAATAGTTTTAACATTCACTCTTTTAAGCTGATTTTGCAGTGCCTCAAAAGTCTCACTTGCATTAAATATAATGTGATGTGCTTACCACTAAGTAGCTTAAAGTCTGAAGTCCATGTGTCATTTCTATCTTGCTTCTAACTAGAACTGTTTAAAGCAAACTCTCAAGTTTTTTCTGGCATGTTTATGCTTAGTGTTATTAATAAATGCACTTTGCCCAACTGTTTTTCTTTTTTTATTTGTGTATTTTTAATCAAATACAGTGGTAACCCTACTTACGAGATTAATCCGTGCAGGAGCCGAGCTCGTTAGCTGGTTTGCTCATTAGCTGGATGCATTTTCCCCATAAGAATACATGTAAAACTGATTAATCTGTGTCAGCTGGACAATATACAGTATACTTTAATATGTAAATAATGTGTTTATATGGTTTTTTAAAACATAAACGAGACGACGACGGCGCTCGTGTAGGCTTGTGGCTAAGGAGGACAGGAGGACGGGCGTACGTGTATGGCATGGTTACACTTAGGCCAAGTAAAAAAAAAGAATTTTTTTTTTTACACAAAAAAACGTGCCAAACACCCTAGTCTGGCCTAGAATCATTCAAATTTCGCATGCTTCCAATGACGTGATCCCAAATCAATTCTGCACATGTGCAGTACACTTCACTGTCAATACCAATGGCCAGTCGTTTTTGTGATGCAAATCATGGCTTTTGCAGTGGCCAGCATCGTAAAAACACTGCAGTCGGCCAATAAAATTTGTTTCATTTCCCTGTTATCTAACAAAATAAAATACAATGGACTATTTTTGCTTTAGTAGACACTGAAATTAAACTGTAATATATTATAATAATTATCATCGCAGCGTGCGCGCAGACTCTCACACAGAGAAGCAGTTGGAGGCCCGGTTGTATAAATAAGACAGAATAACTTTACCAGAGACCGAAATAAACAATTACTTGTTTAGTTTTGAAATAAAAGTATCGTGTGTGTGTGTGTGTGTGTCTTTCTGTGAAACTGGCGCTGTGTTTTGCTAACGAGTATTTTCGTGACTTTGCCCTGAATATGTAAATCACTCAAGAAGAACATGATCTATGTTTTATTTATTTAACATGGTTTATTTAAGTTTTCAACATCTTTTTAATATTCGCTACATACTGTAGCGTCGGAGAAGAGAATAAAGAAAAAGGATGAGACATTTACTTACTGAATGCTCTTTTACTGCTCTTTTAGTAAAAAGGAAACTACAGTAGCAAAAGCTCACTGCTTTACAACTTGAAAGTACGACCAAACTAAGTAAATGGACTAAGACACACATTAACGGTAACTGAACTAAAACACTAAAAAAAACTCATAGAGACTAGACTACAACTAACAATCATTACACATACAAAAATCCCCTCTTAAAGACCCCAAATAATTACAAAATAGACCCCATAAACACACAAGAGAACTTTATGCAAATACCGTACGACACACAGCCATCTGATTGGCCGGCACCCCCAAGAGCCGCCACAATACTTTTCTACCATCAATCAAAAAAAAAAAAAAAAAAAACACCTCCCCCCGACCCAAAATTTTGGTGAAAAAGGATGATCACCAATTTTTTTTTTTTACTTGGCCTTATCATATGAAAAGTAAAATGTATCTAACTTTCTTGTTCACTACCTTTTGCTGTCTTTGTGTCACTTTCACTAGAACTTTCAGTTTCACTGGACAGCGGTCAAAGGTAATGACTGACCTCTTCTTCTACGCTAGCATCTAGGGGATGCTACGACCGCAGCGCCCCTAGCGGTTTGGCATACTTGAAGAAATTTACGCTACTCATTAACTGGAAGTTTAGTCGTTACCTGGGACAAAAATATTACCTGGAATACTCATTAGTAGGGATGCTCGTAAGTAGGGTTACCACTGTACTTTGCTTCTCAGGCCCTGACTGTTCTCTCCTGAAGCCTTCTGATGAACCATACTGGTTTCTACCTAACATGGCACCTGATGGGCAATCTTTGGGACAAGCATCCCATAAAGCAGTGGTGCATGGAAAGCAGGTGTGGGTGATTGGGGGATACAACTTCAACTATAGCTCTTTTCAGATGGTCATCAAGTAAGGACTGAGTTTGGTTTCTTTCTCTCTCTCTGTGTGTGTGTGTGTGTGTGTGTGTGTGTGTGTGTGTGTGCTGTATATAATAATGATTTTTTAATCAATCTATAGAGTTACAATCAAAATTATTCAACCTCATAAGAATGTCAGCAGAGCTAGATTTTGCCTTAAAATAGGTCTTAATCAGTTGCAGTGATGCAACAGATGAACATCGATGAAAACTGAGTGATGTAGTAGAATATTTGTTAAAAGTGCCATGTCAAGCCATATTATAATTTGTGTGATTTTAAAACCAGTAGCTTGTGACCTATTGTTGGGTCAAAGCATGATTATCTCATTGGGAGCTCAATAACAAGCTTTAATTTGCTTCAGCTGTGATGTGTTTTTGTAAACACTGCCCAGGGATGTGTTGCAACCATGGTGAGGATTAAGGAGCTGTCTCTAAACCTGAGAGGAGATCATTTCATTGAGCCAAAGGGAATGGGAATAAGAAGATTTCCAAACTATTGCTAAAAATACAACTAGAAGCATTATATGGAAGTTCAAAATTTATGGTGAACTAAACATGCTTGACTCTGGGCGACTCCACAGCATACGCCACTCTTGACCAAGATGGAAACGAAAGCTTGAGGGGAATATTCCAGAGTGACAGAACAAAACGGGAACTCTTTGGACATATGGAGAATATGAATTTGTCTGGTGCAGGAAAGTTTAGAGATCACACTGACATATTTGTCCCAGCCTTGATCAGTCATAAGTTTTGAACCGCTGTGCAGTGCTTCCAGTGATGTCTCCAGCAAAAAGGTCTTGATCATTTTCCCTGGGTTGTTTTTATAAACACAAATCACATTTGAAGCAAATTAAGGACAGTTGTTAACGGGTTAATCATGTTTTATTAGTGGTAGCTGTAAGATTTAGATTAACTGTAATAAAAATATTATCTAGGGGTGAATAATTGTGATATGGGAGGTTTAACAAAACATCATGCTAAGAATTATACAGAAACAATACACACAAAATCACCACATTTTTAATTCAGCATATCTATAACAACAGTGACGACCTTTGCATGATGTATTCTTGCAGGGGCGCTCCACAAAAGAAGGTGTAAGAATATGGACTTTAAAACTTTTTAAAAATTAAAATGAAGTTTTAAATTGTTTTCTTGACTGCAGTTGCAGGAGCCATTTTTGACAAGCATTCAGATATCGAGGCATCTCATATCCCTAGAGACGAGGGAAGAACTATACTCAACAAAGAAGGCAGCAAAGATTGCAATTTTCCAGAGTCCTGCCACTGAGGGACATTATATAATTTTACCAATAAGTCCTACAACCATTTATAATAGTATCCTTACTAAGATTTGCTGTATCATTTTATCTGATAAACATTGAATGTAAAGTAAAATCGAGCTCTGCAAGAAAGTTTAAAGCCATAAACTTTAACTTTAGGGCGGCACGGTGGTTTAGTGGTTAGCACGTTCACCTTTCAGCGCTGAGGTCTTGGATTCGAGTCTGCATCTGAGCGGAGTTTCCATGTTCTCCCCGTGTCTGTGTGGGTTTCCTCCGGGGTCTCCGGTTTCCTCCCACAGTCCAAAAACATTTTTAACGTTAGAAACGACGGAAGAAACAACTCATATCAAGAAGGGAGCAGAGATCCCTATACTCTACGGAGCTATAGACTTACGAACAGTTTTTACCGAGGACGTTGACGTCAGTTCTTTTGTTAAATTTTGAAGTAAAA
>BRDA01018076.1:0-16674 GCA_036984385.1 Crenuchus spilurus | reverse complement strand
AATAACTGCGGTCTTATTTAGTTTTTGGAATGAATAATTAATTTCATGGAACACAAACCGGATTCCAAAAAAGTTGGGACACTAAACAAATTGTGAATAAAAACTGAATGCAATGATGTGGAGGTGCCAACATCAAATATTTTATTCGTTATAGAACATAGATGACAGATCAAAAGTTTAATCTAAGTAAATGTAACATTTTAAAGGACACGCGGTCTCTGATAAACTTGTTTTATCTTACTGTGATTTTCATTTCGTCATTGTAAAAAAGTGTATTTTAAAGCTGGCCTTGAATTTTTTATTTTTTATTTAATTGTTATACTGTAATAATTAAGTATCATATTTTAACAGTGTTTATTTCTGTGATGACTGAAAACTTGTATTTGTGCACACCTGAAACCCTGTAATTTTTTGCTGGTAACTTCACCTGATATTACAAGTCTATCATTCAGTTGTGCCATTGGTTAGTTTCTTGTTTGCTACATAGAATTTTAATTTGTAGATAAATGCGTTTTATTGACTTTAGAACTGCTTGTTGTCAAAGAAATTGTTCATAATTTAAATTACATTTTAATTGAAATGTTGCACAAACCTTTTCCTTTTAACCTATGTATTGTGTTTGGATCAAATTTGAAGGTATGTAAAAAGTTACATTTGCTAGATTTCATGAGATCCTCAGAAACAGCCATTTTAACACAACAAAAGACAGTTTTCTCATTTTAGTCAATCCTGAATATGTGTCTAATAAAAAAGTGACATTTGTGGTGTTATGGGGCAAATACTACATAGAATACTGGCTGTTGCATCCATCACATAAATGGTGTGGGTTGCTCTGTAGATCAAATATGGTACAAATTTATCCCACCCCAAACACACACACACACACACACACACACACACACACACACACACACACACACACACACACACACACACACACACACACACACACAGACAAACATGCTACTATGTCTCTTCTGACCTTTCATGTGTTGTCAATAGTGATCTACTTTGACAGTAAGGAGACAAGAGTTGCTTGTCGTGGAAATCATAAACTTGTTCCTATTAGGGATGTTTGGGACAAATGGGTGGAGCAATTGCCTTTCCTGTACAACCCAGAGCCAGAAGTTACCGTGGATGAATGGCTTGTCACTTTCAGGTGCTGTTGTCCTTTCAGGCACTATATGCCAAGCAAGCCTGAAAAATATGGCATCAAAACCTGGACAGCATGTGGTGCAAAAAACAGCTATGCAAGGAACATGCAAATGTACACAGGAAAAACTGCCAGGGGAATGCCAGGAAAGAAAAGCGTGTGGTTCTAGACATAACAAATGATCTTCACAGGCACAATATAATGTGATAATTTCTTCACTTTGTACGACCTTGACCAAAAACTACTGAAGAAGAAGCTGACCATGGTGGGAGTGGTCATGAAAAACAAACCTCAGCTTCCTCTTGCACTTCTTGAAACAAAAAATAGGGCTCCTTTCTCCTCATACTCTGCATTCTTAGAGAGATCCACAATTGTCATACTGTACAAAAAAACCCAGAAATGTCATTGTGATGTCCACTCTCCAAAAGGATGCTGCTGTGAGCAGTAGGGAGGACAAAAAGGCAAAAATTATCTTGGATTATAACAAAAACAAAGGAGGAGATGACGATATGGAAAAGGTCACTGGCACATACACATGCAAGAAAAAGACAAAAGGTGGATGCATTTGTGGTGTTGACAGAAATAAGTCCTAAATGGAACATCAGAAAAACATTCAAGAGGAGTTTTTTTCTGGAAAAGTTCTCTGGTATATCCCAACATTGAAAGATGCTAGTGACTGCTCCATACCCAAGCTCCTGTCAACTTGGTGAGAGAGCTTCAAGTTCAAGCTACACCCACACCACCATCCTGCACAAGGACCCAGACAAGAGATGCCAGGGGAACAAGAGAAAGAGGTACCAGTCCTGTCCCCCAACAAGGACAGAACATCTAGCACCACTTGCCACACATGTAAGAAACACATCTGTAAGGAGCACACTAAAACAATCACAAATGCACACACAGACAATTTCAAAGTTCGGTTTATGGTTCAAACACACACACAAAAAGACAATTATTTTTCAGTGTTTAATTTACAGTTTAAAATTCAATTTACTCTTGCTATTCTAAGTAAAATAAAGTTGCTTTTATGAAAAAGAAAGGACATTTTGCCTTTTTCCTATGTACATGGTTCTAAAATAGACCTGCAACAGTACAGATGTCACTGAAGATAATAATGTTGTTAAAAACTAGAAAAGTGCATTCCCTGAAGGAAACACAGGATGTTTAGCATAGCTAACATGACTCACATGCTAAGGTATCCCAGGTGGTTTGTAAGGTTATGCTGTGGTGGTTGCTATGGTGCTGCTAAGTGATTGCTAGGTAGTTGCTAAGGTGTTGCTATGGTATCCATGATAGTTGCTATGGTATCCGAGTTGGTTGCTAAGGTGTTGCTATGGTATCTGAGGTGATTACTAAGGTGTTACTATGGTATCCATGGTGGTTGGTACGGTGTTGCTATGGTATCCAAGGTGGTTGCTAAGGTGTTGATAAGGTATCACTGGTGGTTGCTAAGGTGTTGTTATGGTATTTGAGGTAGTTGCTAAGGTGTTGCTATGATATCCCTGGTGGTTGCTATGGTTTTGCTATGGTATCACTGGTGGTTGCCATGTTTGTATGTGAAAATGAATGGGAGTGAATGAGAGGAATGAGGGATGAAAAGATGACAAAAAAATAAGTGTGGGTATGGCTCTGCACTAGAGCTCTTTGCCTGCCCCGATGGAGTACATCAATTTTGGTTGTTGTCAGGACACAAAAACTCTCTGGCTTAAGTGTATGTGAAAATGAATGGGAGTCAATGGGAAGAACGAGGGATGAAATGATGACAAAAAGAGGAGTGCGGGTCAGTATGGCTCTGGACTAGAGCTGTGTTACCTGCCCTGATGGAGTACATCAATTTTGGTGGCTGTCGGGACACAGAAACTCTCTGGCTTAACTATATGTGAAAATGAATGGAAGTCAATGGGAGGAATGAGGGATGAAAAGATGACAAAAAGAGGATTGCGGGTCAGTATGGCTCTGGACTAGAGCTCCATTACCTGCCATGATATAGTATATCAATTTTGGTGGTTGTCAGGCAAAAGGAATCCTGGAATTTGGTATGGGTGAAAATGAATGGAAGTCAATGGAACGAAAAAGGGATGGAAATAAAACGACAAATAAACAAGTGCAGTTTATGACAAATAAACAAGTACACCCTGATATAGTGTATCTGAAACGGTGCGAATCGGTCAAGCAGAAGTACAGTAGATGAGCATGCATTTTTGCTCCCCATTCATTCTCAATGGGAAAAAATTCCCAGATTAAGGAAGTTTTTAGGAAAACCGCACATCAGATCAAAATTCTGTATACAAGCCCGGATCGCAATCGGACCGAACAATCTTGGAGTTGGAATGGTGTCGATATCTCGAAAACTGTGGGACAAGAAGCGGGACAAAAATCCGGCGGAAGAAGAAGAAAAAGAAGAATACAAATCGGATAACAGTACATAACATAACATAACAAGCGATTTTTGGTCAGTGTGCTCTGATATTAGTCTTTTAGAGTCAGATAACATCCTCATCATTTTATTCACCAGAGGAAATTCACTATAGTGAATTTAAACAGTTTTTTATTGAAAACAAATGGTATATTGTGAGATATATGGATGTATTATGGAATGTAGGGAGCCAAAATTTTAAATAGAAACCAGTGTTTACAGGGATTTAAATACAAACTAAGTTAGCTATGAGGTGAAAAACATTGGATAATTATTGTTTTTGAGTATTTTCAGGCTGATTTCAAAGCAGGTCAAATTTGAACTGCTAACACTAAAGATGTAGGCAGCTTTTTAACACAACACAAGGGTTAAATAAAAATGATAGAGCACACTTCTCTCTACACATAAATGCCTTTTCTCAACTTATAGAGCCATCTACATCTATATGTTTTGTGTCATAGGAATGAAAGCAAATATTTTCAGTGAGCAGTGTCAGTCATTGTGGAGAGCATTACTGATAAACACATCTTGTTAAACAAGTAAATAACTGAATAACTGTGTTATGGAACTGTATTCTTGGACTACACAGTATTTTGAAATGAGATTTCCATTGAAAGGAAAATATAATCTAAGACAAGTCCTAATCCTAGTCCTAATCTTAATCTTAATCCCTGTCTGAAAAACTCCCCCATTAATTTAAGTTACTCAGTTTGGAGGAGTAGTGTTTTACTAAATTCAAAGCTACAGGGTTTATGATATCCAATAAGTTTGATATAAACAACAAAACTAATTTAGCACACTTGCAAATAACCATTATGTATTTAATTATTTCTACTCATGTTTCTCACATCTGATAATACCTCTATGTGGAAAGTCTTTTATGGAAATTAAACTAAATACTAAAATGAAAAGCAATCATTTCAGGTCCATTTTAAAAAGGGGCTAATCCTTTTGGCTAGCTGTCTGTTACACCTATTGGCGAATGGCCCCCGTGCGAAAGCCGAGAATTCTACCACTGAACTGCTGAGCTAGAAAAGTCTTTGACCCCATCCAATTGTGAACACCCATCTTTCTGATCAAGCTTCCAAATCGGAGAAAGTTGTATTTGTCAGTTTAAAGCCTTGACTTCAACACTGCAATGCAAGCATATACATAAATGTTGCTTTGAGGTGTGTGTGTGTGTGTATGTGTATTATATTGTCAGTATCTTTACATGTTCAGAAAGTACCAATAATATTAAAATAATTAATAATATTTTGTATGTGAATGTTAGATTAACCCTTTCAAACCTCTCAGTTCACATTATGTGTATTTTTCATGCAGTACCTGGTTTGGTTATTCAATGCTTAATTGTGTTAAATCAAATGTATTCATTGTGATTGCCCAGGAGTATTGTCAACAACATCTGGAATCAATGTTTGTTCTTCAGACTCTCAACATATGAGCGATTTTTTTCCAAATAAAAAAATTCTTGTTTCACTGTATTTGTGTGTTTTTACATTTATTTTGATTTTTTTTTTTTTGCTAGTTCTACAAGTAAATGCTCACTCTGTTCTATTACAGCTGCAGTTGAAGCTGAAGCAGAAGGTTTAATGGTTATGACTTCTTCAGATGACTCAATGAGCAAACTGAATCAATCCTGGGAGATTTAATAATTTGCCTGCTGTTTGTTTGAGCTGGCTCCATTTAATTGGAATGAATAGCCACTGCTAGGCTTTGCACAAGCACTGCATTCTCAAGTGGTCTGACTGCCTTACATATGAAAAAATAACTAGTATATTTCATGCAAAGAACTATTTTACATGTGTATTAAAACAAATAACATAGAGAGGATATACAGATGAAGTAAAACATAACATTTCAAAAGATTAAAAAATAAGGAAAATCAAACAGGAGCATTTAACACAATAAAAATGCCATCATGTTATACTGTGTCATTTCTTTTCTGGTACCTCTTGTCATTTCCATTTCTTAATTTTCAGTACTGTTTGTAATTTTTCACTAAGATAAGCTCATTCAATGGTCTTTCTCACATTTATTTAATGTCAGATTATACAGTGCCTCCACTGGGAAGTTTGAAAGTTTGGTATGTGTAATATTAGCTGAATGCTGTTTAAACAAAAGAGAGCTGTGCATTGGCTGGCAATCAAACCCAGGCCTGCCAACGCGTGGCAGGCGAGAATTCTACCACTGGACCACCAATGCATGTGACCATTGCTGGTTGCACCCATGAGCCATGCCTTCATTCTCAGATATTAAAACCAGGGTCCCTCTGACATGTCCTGTGACTTGACTTTAGTTCTTGCAGTGCTATGCTCTCCCTGTTGGGGTTACAGTGGTTTTTATTCATTCTACACTTTAAGGTTCATTCTCTTTTTGTTCTTTATCTCACACTCACCAAATACTTTAAGCCAGTTAAATGAGTAAGAGTTCAGACCGGACTTTTGAAAAGGAATATTACATGTAGACAGACAACTGTTTCAGTCTTACTGGTAACTGCTGATTACCATCTCCATGTATCTACAAAGATTAGTTGGCAATTTGCACAATAATGTCTATGTCAAATTCTCCGGCTACTCTCAGCCATTTCTATGTGTTTATGCCACATTTATTTTTTCTTTGGAAAGTCTGAATAAGGTTATTGGAGACCACATTTAGAAGATTCACCAATGTGATTTTTCATACAACGGAATTTGATCTCCGCGTTTACATACATACATACACATTACACTTATATAGCGCCTTTCTAGACACCCAAGGACGCTTTACAATTAACACACTTCATATACACACACACCGGCGAGAAGCGGCAGCCAGTCGCGCACAGCGTACTCTCAACCGGAAGCGACCGTCCACCTGGAGGACTGCATCGAGCACTAGGGGGATCACCCAGGACAGAGTGCCAACCATACATACGTACATACATTAATTCATACACATCAGAGTAGTTTTTAGAGTATCCAATCCACCTGATCTCCATGTTTTTGGACTGTGGGAGGAAACTGGAGTTCCAGGAGGAAATCCACGCGGACACAGGGAGAACATGGAAACTCCGCTCAGATGCAGACTCGAACCCAAGACCTCAGCACTGAGAGGCAAACGTGCTAACCACGTTAATGAATTTAACCCATTCATGCAGTGAAATACACACACACACACACACACACACTAGGCTGTGAAAATTTGTGCACAAAGCAGTGGGCAGCCCTTATCCACTGGCACCTGAGAACCAGTTAGGGGGTTAGGTTCCTTGCTCAAGGGCACTTCAATCATGTCCTGTCTGGGGATCGAACCGGCAGCCTTCTGGTCACAAGACCAGATCCTTACCACTAGGCCATGGCTGCCCCTATAAATATGTATTATTAATGAGTATGTTACATTATTACAAATATTTAATTAGAAACATGAAACAAAATTATGAAAATGTCCAAAATGAATGCTGTACGTCACATGGATGTTTTGTGTGTTTAATGTTGCACAAACACAAAGCTAAGTGGCTGTATTCTGGCCTCATCATAAGTGTAGTTTGGTAATGGTTGTGCTTGTAGTTGTGTTCTTCCACTTCACCACCAAACTGTAACTGTGCTGGTGAATCTGTGTTTTGTTGGTGAAGAAAAGCACAATTCTGAATGTCCAAAAAGGTAAAAGTGTCAATTTTTTGGTATAAAATATTAGTTTTTTCACTTATTTGACATAACAGTACAGACATTTTTTTAAATAATGAACTACTGAATGTACAAACTTTTGACTGGTACTGTACTTTTGTAACCATGGGCTTTGACTTTAGCCTGACATTTAACTCTGCACAAGACTACACAATCATGGTCAGTACATGCAATAATGGAAATACTACATGACTACATGCATGCTCATATACTTACAGCTAACATATGTAGTATATGACACAAACATTATAACAAGCATGAGTGTGTTCAGAAAGCATTACAACCTTGTTTGTAATGCATTTGGGGCTTCTAATCACATTGGTTTTAAATGCAGCTTGTCTGACTAAAACAAAAACAAAAAGAAAAAAAAACAGTTTACTCTTCCATCTTCACTGTCCGATGTTTTAAATATGTGTGAAATATATATACAGACCCATTCCAAAAAATTAGAATATCATGGAAAAGTTTATTAATTTCCATAATTCCATTGAAAAAGTTAAACTTTCATAGATTATAGATTCAGGGCCCACAATCTAAATGATTTCAAGTATTTGTTTATTTTCACATCATTTGGGCTTCCAGCTCATAATATCCACGAAAACAGTATTTCGAAAAAAATAGAATACTGTGGAGAAATCAGCCCAAATTTTGCAGAGCATGAATGTTTTAAACTGAGTGTGACACACTAATCATCTACTAAACTCAAAGCACCTGCACAGGTTTCCCCAGGTGTCATTAAATTGCTTCAGTTTGGTTCAATTGTCTCAGTTCAGTTTAATATGGGGAAAACTGCAGACAGAACAATCTAGTGGCAGGACAAAATGTGGCAGGAGAAGATGCACCAGCAAAAGAGATGACCGGGGGTTCAGTGGATTATCAAAAGCAGAGGTGTCAAGTAACGAAGTACAAATAATATACTTAAGTAGAAATTTTGGTTATCTATACTTTACTGGAGTAATTATTTTCAGATGACTTTTTACTTCTACTTACTTACATTTTCATGTAATTATTGTTAGTTTCTACTCCTTACATTTTAAAAACAACCTCGTTATTTCTACTTATTTCATTTTGGTTTGTCATCATTCAAAAAACATCATACACAGTAAATCAGAGTTAAATTAACACTGAGAGTGTTACATTTTGACTCCATCAGTGTTAATTTAACTCTAATAGTGTTGAATTACCACTGGCATATTTACTGTGTAACCAGATTAATCCTGAAAGAGTGAATTTGATTGTGGTTGAATGAAAAGTATAAACATATACTTATGTATAATATAAACATATTCTGATACCCTATTGGTACCTACATGTCAGGTGTCTCGTCACTCTCTAGTAAGCTCTGTCCTGCACATATATGATCCACTAATATATTTGAAATGACAATAGCTAGGGTGACCAGATCTGAGATGATGAAAAAGAAGACACCTCAGCACTAGAGGTGGGGGGTGGGCGGGGTATAATGTATCACATGTTTAAATACAAAGACATTTAAAAAAAGTTCTACACTAGCCATATGGCTGATACTTAAATGAAAAAGAGATTTATTGGCTCGTAACAACACTAACATGCAGAAAAAGCACTGGCCTTAAAGGCAATTTTAACATATTTTAATATTTCAAATATGCAAAAACAAAATGATACATTTCCATGACATTCTGTGCTGAATGTTATGGAAATGTATAATTTTGTTGTAATTTTGTTGGGGTTCTTTTAATTTCAAGTAATTTACTTTGCACACCACTGTTCTTCCAATCAAAATGTTGACTGAGCAGAAGAATATTTTTTTCACTGCTCCATGATTGTTGCCATTAGTAGACACGCCACAGTGAGGAATATCGAAGTGCTTGTAGAGCAGGGGTCAGCAAACTATAACACTCAAAGAGCCATTTGGACCCAGTTTCCAAATAAAAGAAAGCACTGGGAGCTGCAAATACTTTTTTACATCTATAATATTATTAATAAATATTGACAAATTATGATTTTTATTTTATTAATAATTACTAGTTACTATTAATAATATACTAATAATAACTATTAAACGTTATTATGAATAATAAAATAATAAAATTAATATTAATCAATAATAAAATATTAATACATTATTACATATTATTAAATAATAATAAACTGTTAAAAACATGTATCAAAAAATTATCACCCAATTCTCTGTTTCATCTTTTCAGTCAACTTCACTCAAACTCATTATCACCAATATTACCCTTATGTTTGTAATGTTATTAGTTTTAGTATATTATAGTAGCCTCTGTTATTAAAATATGTCTAGCTGACGTGACACAGGCAGAAATACCGCTCAACATTTTAACAATTTAGAGGTGAAAGTCCAGACCCTATTTGAGGGAGTGACAGCTGTGACGGCCAATCACGCGTTATCAAGAAACGGCATAGCCAATCGGTTAGCTAGTGGGCAACCTAAAGGAAAACAGTTTTCAGATTGAGCGGGTCTTAATGCTCGCCCATCTCCATTTAATATAGCGTAACATCTCACTCAAGCGAACCGAACATAATGGGGGAGGGTGAGACTAGTTTGTGAATGAAACGCTTCTCGAGTAAAACAAAATCCCAAGCGTTTGTGAAATTCTGCCTGGACGTTAAGTCTCAAAAAGAGGACATGTCCAGGTAAAAGAGAACGTCTGGTCACCATACTATAGCGGCTGATTAAGGGCCTTTCCTGCAATGCAGCATTATAAGGCAGCACTTGAAGTTTCTAACTCGCACCTGTGGATCCAATATCCTCCAAAAACAACAGAAAGAGATAAAGTCTAGTCCTCAAACAAGTTTATTCTGTCTAGTTTTTTTCACACAGGTCCATTTGTATTGTTTTTACCAGGATAACAAACACAGGAATAAATAAAAAATGTTGCTTAGCATAACAGGCAACGTAAAGAAAACTGGAGCTCCTCCTGCTACCTTAAACTACTGCCCTGATCTCATCAGGGAAAAGTAATGGAGTCCAGATTAAGTTTGCAATCAGAGAAAGAAATTGATTGCCAGAAAAATAAAGGATTTACTCTAAATTCTAAAACAATGCTCCTAAATAACCTAGAAGAAAATAAAACACAAAATAGCAATATAATTACTATTAAATATACATTTAGTGCAAAATGGCTCTTACATTAATAAAATGTATTCATTTTCAAGGGGCATATATGCAGCTGAAAAAGGTCGCCAGTACATCCCAAAAAATTCAGCATTACCATTTTAATATAACATTATAGTTATTACGGCTTTTAGAAAAAATGTATTATGGGGTGGGGTAGTTTGGTGTTTTCCTTACATTACTTTTACTTTTATACTTTAAGTAGTTTTAAAACCAGTACTTGAGTAAAAGCTTAACTTGATACTTCAACTTCTATAAAAGTCTTTTTAGACCTTAGTATCTATACTTCTACCTGAGTAATGAATGTCAATACTTTTGACACCTTTGTCAAAAAGAGAAGATTCAAGAATCTGGCAGAGATCCAGAAAGAGTGGAATGAGGCAGGAGTCACAGCTTCAAAAACCACCACATTCAGACACATCAGGAAGATGGGCTACAACTCTTGGGTTCCTCAGGTCAAGCCCCTTCTAAACTGAGCCTACATAAGAAGCATCTCAACTGGGCCCAGGAGAAGGGCTGGACCGTTAGCCAGTGGTTCAAGGTCCTCTTTTCCGATGAAAGTAAAGTGTGCCTTTCATTCGGGAATCAAGGTCCAAGGGTTTTGAGGAAGACGGGTGAGGAACAGAACCCAAAATGCTTGAGGTCTAGAGATTTCCAGGCATTTCCATATTCCAGGGAAATATCCACAGTCGGTTATGATTTGGGGTGCAATGTCTGGTGTTATATGAAGGTGTTGGTAAACTCTGCTTTCTTAAATCCAAGGTCACCGCAACAGTCTACCAGAATGTTTTAGAGGACTTCATGATTCCTTCTGCTGAGGATCTGTATGGAGATGCAGATTTCATCTTCCAGCAGGACCTGGCCCCTGCCGATGCCACCAGAAGCCCCAAAGCCTGGTTTGATGCCCATGCCATCACAGAGCTTGACTGGCCAGCCAACTCGCTGGACCTAAACCCCATTGAGAATCTGTGGGCTATTCTCAAGAAGAAAATGAGGGCCACCAGACTCAACAACAAAAAAGAGCTGACAGCAAACATCTAGGAAATCTGGGCTTCCATAACTCCCAGTCAATGCCACAGGCTGATTGCCTCAATAAGATGTCGCACCCAACCAAGTATTGAAGATTGACATATCGTTTTGAAAGTACCATATTTTGATTGATTTGATGTGATCCTAATTTCTTTTTTTTGTAGTAGTTTGGGCTTTTTCTCCACAGTATTCTAATTTTTTCAAATCCTGTTTTTGTGGATTTTATGAGCTGGAAGCCCAAATGATGTGAAAATAAACAAATAAATACTTGAAACTGTTTAAATTGTGGGCCCTGAATCTATAATCTATGAAAGTTTAACTTTTTGAATGGAATTAGGGAAATTAATCAGGGTATCTGCAGGTTTCAGCAAGGTAAATTTAAGACTTTTTAAGACTTTTTAATGCCACCTTGAATAAAATTTAAGACCCCCAAAAAACTATAAATATAAAGGAAAGTTGGGCGTTCCTGCTGTATTACAATCATTACTATAATATGTGTGTCATACAATGAGACCCTTTTAAGACTTTTGTCTGTTTATTGAACATAAAGTGATAGATATGCTTTGTGGTTCAATAACTGTATGAACAAGTGCAAAAAAGACATCTAATGAATACATTGAACTAACTCAAAACAACAATACAGTAGTGTGCACTCTGAATCACAAATTAACATATACAATGTGACCCTCATATTTATTTACATTTTTCAATAGGTACTTGAACATGTCTGATGAATACATGGAAAATATTTAAAACTCAAAAATTACTTGGAACTTCAAGTGAATCCACACAGAATGTCACGATGAGCCTCAGATATGCCTCAGTTCTGTGGCCTTAATTTCCAGTTCATAACGAGCCCAAATAACGATATAATGATCTCCAACCCAATATCATATGTGCACATCCAGTTGCTTCTTTTTAGTGGTGTGATTGAAAGATTCATCGAACATCAGAACAAAATAGGAGTTGTTGACGTTGGAGATCAGCTTGCTTTGGATAAAAGGTGCTAGTCCAAAACGAGTTATATAAGCCGTCTTGTCCTTTCCCGTGGAAAATGTGCTAGCGATTTGTGAGTCAGGGTACATTAAACGAAAAAGATCGCCTATCCCCCTTATTGGAGGCTCTCTACAGCCTTAACCCCCATAGTGCCAAGTTTAAATGTTTTCTTGCATAGAATGCAACTAGCTTCGTATGGGTTGACGACAGAAGAAAGCCAGTGGTGAAAACGAACATCGTCCAGCCAACTCGCAATGAACTTGCACTTACCCATAAATGCAAAATAAAAGATAAAAATAAATAAATAAATAAATAAATAAATACACAGGAATATACGAGGTGAAATGGTCGTCCCATAACAAAATGTAAGAACTTTGATTTGCATTTAAGGCCAACTTACATTTTTAAACAAATGTAAGACATTTTAAGGCCTTAAATTTAGATATTTGAATTTAAGACTTTTTAAGGATGCGCGGACACCCTGTTAATCAACTTTTCCATGATATTCTAATTTTTTGGAATTGGTCTGTACATAATTTGAAGCATGTGTTAAAAAACTTATTGCAATATTAATTTATGATTAAGAAATTCTCATGTAAATCCTTGATTCTGTTGTGTTAACATGGACTTTATCTTTCTCCAGATGTCTACTTTCTATATAGCCTTTTTGTCTCTCCTGTCTGCTGTCTCTTTTGAGTAAAGCTGGAATCAGTCAGCACTGCTTTGTGAGTGGACAATGTTGTAATTAGCATATAAATGAACAGAGCTGTAGTGGTTTCCACTACACACATTCTAATGAGCTGGAAGAGAGAGGTATTAGGATGCTGATAATGTGGACTGAATTGTCATGAATGTCAAGGGACATAGCATAATACAAGACAGTTTGTGCATCAGGGACTGGAGTGAGAGGATATGTGTATTTGCCAGTGTGTTGTTCTAGTGGTGTCAAACTTAATAACATATTAAGATGATAAATTACAAAATGTCACAATTTTTATTGCTGTTAAAGCATTTTCCTTCTGTGACCCTTCAAATCATCTGTAATTCCAATCTGAAGGTCAGCTGCTTGTGCTCTGCTTCTGTGGCTCTCATTCACAGCTTTTAACCCTATAAAGCCCTAGGTACTGAGCATAAAAGAAGAAAAAAGCAGTGATTAGTCCTCATAGAGTTCTATTATTATTTGTAATTATGCATCTGAATCTACATGGAAATCTAAAGCAACTGTAGATTTAAATGTAAAATATAGATTTTTTTGTTAAAAAGCCTTTCAAATGAGTAGATGTGTGTGTTATGATATGTAATATAAAAGCACTTGATTACAATTTACTGTTGAACACAAAAATGTAGGTTGAACCAGTTTGCATGAAGACAATGAGTGATGTTTATGAGAACAGAAAATCAGTCTGTTTTGGGAGTAGTTCTCAAGCTCTTTTGTTTTCCACTGCTCTGCTAGTATATGTGTTGCTCTGGGGTGCATTTCCTGAAAGCGACTGAATTTAGTGATTTATTAACAATTTTAAGAACGACGTAACTTTAAGAACACAATTTTTCCGACTGTTTCCCAAAAGCCTTCTTTTTTGGCTTTTGGTTAAGAGTTGACAAGCTTAGTAGGCCAATTTGTAACCATTGCTTGGGACACAATATATTAACTTACTACTACGACTGTTACACTGAAAACCCCCACTGTATTTATGTAATTTATATGTGTTTATCAATAAATAATATATTGTACTTTAAGCAATCTTAGTTTTTTTATTTTGTGAAAACAATCATTTCAACTTAATGTACATGTATTATTGAACTAAGGACACTGGCTTTAATTTACGTGACACAATTTTGCTTTCAAAAGAAAATTTAAATGTTCTTGAATTCTTGTTTAATACACGCGTGTGCTGAGTGTTGGATTTTTCAAAGGATGATCAGCGGCCTCTTTAGTTTTTCAGACAGAACTGCACATGGACTTCAAGTTAAGAACAACTTGGCCAGTTACGAAAGGGTCAGACCACTCGTAGATTTACAAATGAGTTTAAGTACAACGTGGGTTACGAAGGCTTTCGGGAAACACTCGTAAATTTAGGAATGTTTGTAATTATGAGGTTACGAAGTACTTAGTGTTAAGAACGTTTTGGGAAACACACCCCTGATCAGGATGTGAGAGATTTAATTTAGACCATCAGGTAAGTGCATTACCTTGTGGAAATGGGGTATAACCTATCCCTTTTAAAATATTAAAGAAATTGATCTTTATGTCTTTTGGAAAACGTTTACTGACTTAACAATTCACTGTAACAGTAACACTGTAACTTTTGCATGCCATTCTATAACAAAATGCACTGCCTTTAAAGTCTGTAGCTTTATTTAAAGCAAATAAGACACAAAATAAGTCTTACTTAGGATGAGGTCTCATGTCATTTATTAATGAACATTGATTAATTCTCTCTCTCTCTCTCTCTCTCTCTCTCTCTCCCTCTCTCTCTCAACATCTCTGCCTTTCACACCCCATCCCTCTATGGGACAGCGGACTGATGTAGTTTGCCTTTCTATGGGGTAACAGATAGCATCCACTTGCTGGGTTAATGTGCACTGTGCATGCCTGACATGACCGTCTAAATTTTCCCCTGAAGTACCATTAAATGCTCCTTCCAATTCAGTGTAGAATTTGTAGGTATTTTGTATTTTTTATGAGATTACTGCAAGCGTGGGCCTTCATGCGTGCACTGCTGTGTTTCTCATATTCAGCCCGTATGATAAAGAAGAAAAGGCACTTCATTTCAATTCATTATATAACTACGATCTGCATGCATTCATTTAGATCAGGTTGTTTATGTAATCCGTCCTTTTATATCTCAGGATATATTTACATAACATGATTGAGTGAATGTTTCCATATAGAACCAAAGAGTTGTCCTTACAAGCAGCACACTTCTGTTCTTGATTGTGTGTGTTGTGAACCTTTCTTGCAATAAGAAACCTAGGCTGATGGATACACCAACACAGATACATGTTTTTACCTCCACATAATCTCCAGTCTTTCCTGTAAAGTATGTCAGAATCTTTGTAAAGCTATTTATAATTTATTTTCCAGTACAGTTGTCTTTTACATTATTATATATAGGGGGGATAGGGGGGTTATGACCCCCCCAATAATCTGATCCAATCACTATAACCCCCCCAATAAAGTCACATAATTTCGATTTACAAAAACATCTTTCATGAATAACTTGTTAATTTTCTTAATTCATGATCAATTTTGGGTAAAATACTAGCATGTTTAATCATTTGGTAATGTAACCCCCCTTTCCCCACAAAAACTTGGTATCATTCAACCTCCTCCAAGCAGCAGCACTCGCCGTTTGCAGGGTTGCCAGGTTCGTGGTTTTCACGCCAAATTAGACTTGTTTGAAAAAAGTCGTGGGTGAAAATTCAAGCGTGGCAGGCTGCGTTTTTTTTGGCCTACTTTTAAAAATTACCGCAGCCGCCAAAAAACAACAAGAAAAGTGGGGTGTTGGAAGAATGCAACAATACAAACGAGGAGAACATAATGAAATAAGGAAGTACAGCCTGAAAAGGAGAGAAAGAGACAGAGCGAGAGAGAGACAGTTCCTTTTTTTTGTTGCTAATTATGTTACTATTAAATGTTCTTGACTGGGATATAAAACTGTTATTAATAAACACTAATGTTATCATATTATTAATGGCTGATAAAAAATCCCTTATAAAACAAAATACTAAGTCGTACACTCATAGTTGTTTTGCCATTTGCTTCAAACGTGTGACAGACATATTTTGGGCTTGTTCAAGCTTCTGAAGGGCGGGTTTTAGACAGGCTTTGGACTGGATATTTTTTGCTGGACCTGGCAACCCTGACCGTTTGCTTGCTTGTGCAAGCAGCTGATGGGGAGTGGGTGTAGTAAGAAAAAATGAAAAGAGCACCAAAAAGTGGACAAAAAACATATTTTCATTGTTGGTCGACAGCACCGCCTTGTAAAAAGCGGAAAAATCAAAATGAGGTAAATGTATATGTATTGTTAGCTGATGACTGAATAACTATGCCGCTGTGTATAAGACACCGTTCAGGTATTTTAGCTAGCTCCACATTTCTTAATTGTTTAAGGTTCAGAGTAAATACAAAGAAAGTTAAACAAATACATAGTAAAAGCATTACAATGTATTTCTAATACGGTTAACCCAAAATTTCATGAATCCTTTTAGAAAAGTTAATGATTTAATAAATAAATAAATAGGCAGACAGCTCAACCCCACGAATGTTGGACCCAAAGTTACGCCCTTGAAG
>BRDA01018075.1:0-41748 GCA_036984385.1 Crenuchus spilurus | reverse complement strand
TTGCATGGAGCCCCAATCAGAGGGAGATTGACAGTCATGTTTAGCTTCTTCCATTTATTAATAATTGCTCCAACAGTTGATCTTTTTTCACCAAGGTTTACAATCTTGTCTCTGGTGTCTTTGGACAGCTCTTTGGTCTTAGCCATGTTAGTAGTTC
The DNA here is from genome assembly GCA_036984385.1 of Crenuchus spilurus. Lineage (NCBI taxonomy): Eukaryota > Metazoa > Chordata > Actinopteri > Characiformes > Crenuchidae > Crenuchus > Crenuchus spilurus. Next base: position 41,591 of record BRDA01018075.1, on the reverse strand, counting down.
GGAGTCTTACTGATTATATATATATCACTATAAAACCTTGAGGGTCTCAGATCACGTCAAACAAGAATAAATCTGTACGGAAATTACAAGTGGTTATAATACTGGGAGATGTGTGTTATCTCCTAATATCACACCTGGGGAACATCAACCCAAGGAGCACCCATAGCCCACCTTCTGCGAGTAATGCAGTAATGCAAAGTAATGACTAGAGTAACCCATTACAATTTAAAAAAAGTAACTGGTCATTTGGAATGAATTGCTAGTAGTAACCCCAACCTTTATAGACATTAACATGAACAGTTAGATGAGTGCAAAAACCTTCTTTACTTCCAGTTTAAGGTAATGTAAAGAAATGTTCTTCATAACAATTTGGGATCATTTCTATTGATGCATTAATCCTAGAAATTAACCACAATTTAAATAACATCAGCTGAGCTGAAATCATCTTTGGATGGGGATGATTTAGTCGAAAGAGGTTTGCTTTAAAACAGGGGTGGGCAAATCCAGTCCTGTCCAGCACAGTTTGGTGATATTTGTGCTCTGACACTACAATTAAACCTGCTAATTGCCTGCTGAGTTGAATCAGGTGTGTTTGATAAGGTAGATCACCAAACTGTGCAGGAATCCACCCTCCAGGACTGGAGTTGCCCACCCCTGCTTTAAAAGAAAAAATATTATTTAAGAAAGTAAACTACTGCTTGTTTGTGGTTAATAAACACCAACAATCACTTAGAGATGTTAGTCCATAAGCAGCCACAATAAACACTATTACTCACTAAGAGATATTAGTCCATAAGCAAGGTGTCACATTTAGTGTTTCATGTCTCGTTTCATGTACTGTCCCTTTAAAAGTTCTGTCTTGTCTATCCCCGCCCTTGATTGTTTCACCTGTTGTCATTTACTGATTGTGTATTTATACCCTTCTGTGTGCGTATCTTGTTGCTGGTCTTATTGTCTGCTGGTAGTGTTTAGTATTGTGTATGTGTTTATGTTTAGCACTCTTGACACTTTATTAAAAACCTTGATTTTTATTCTTGTGTTTGTGTCTTCCAACTATGACTCATCTGGGAGCATGACACAAGGTCAATAAACACAATTACTCACATAGAGATGATAGTCCATAACCAAGGATTGGGAGATATTAGTCCTTAAACAACTTCAAAACACTATTACTCACTAAGAGATGTTAGTCCATAAACAGCATCAGTAAACATTATTAATCCCTAGAATAGATGAGTAGTCTTTCCATTCAGTTTTTCAGCTAGAGTTTTTGAAAAAGAAAGTTACATAGTTCAGCATTACTGAACTAAGTTCCGAATCACTAGTTCAAAAGCACAAATCTATTATTAGATATTATTACATCCCATGATGCTTTGCATGAAAACTTTGCTAACCTATATGTGAAGAGTTAACAGCTGTACTAAAGCATATAAGCTCACAGTCAACAACTTGTCAGAGACACGAAAACAGTTAAAAATTGGCGACACTCTCCTTTATCTACTAGTGAGCAGCAGCATTCCTCACTTTCATAAATGCATGACTTCCATATGATTGACCAATTTGTATAATAATAGCAAATGATAGTAGTTGTGATATAATAAGCTGTATGACTGATAACTGCAGTTTATTTATTTTTTTATTTTCTAACAAATCAGCCATTCTCATTACTGCTCTGTTTTTGTCAGAGGGCTACACTTGCGCGGATGGTAAACTCTCCTTCGCTTTTTCATTAGAGAAGGCTGTGGGTTACGCAACCCACAGGACAAGAGCCAATTAATTATTTGGTTCCTGGCCTCCAGCTTTGGCAGGACTTATCTATCCAGAGAAAGATGCGTAAGCACTCTTTCCCCCTTTTCTTTTCTTTGGAATAGGCACATGAGAGAGGGACACCCCATTAAGCCCACTTCAGTGAAGTCATCTCTATAAAATATTCCTCATAGCTATCTCATGACAAATGCAGTGCACCCAAGTGTAATACAGTCAGGAACCCAACATTTCTAAACGTCTAAAACAAAAAGAGCTTCTTGGGAAAGATGCCATTAAGGAAACAGTTTAGGCCTGAAGAATCTTCCAGTAGATGTAGTGTATTGTCAAATGATTGTAGATGCTTGTTCATGCAGCATTTCTTCAGTAATCAATGGTAATTATTTCAGTAAGAATTTATACTGTTCTGAGAAGACTTTTCCCTAGATATTGGAACAGTGCTGTGAGAATTTGATTGTGCTCAACCATTAGAGTTAGTGAGCTCCGTAGTGATGTTAGATGATTCCTGAATGGTTCAGTGGAAAGTTAATGGTTTGCAGCTTTGATTTTAAGACAGTTCTTCAATAAAGACTGGCTCACAAATAACAGCAATTAAGACTGTTAATCATTATTAAACAAACAATTTATCAGACAATCTGCTATCTTTAGCAGTTAAGCAGTTAATGTCAGTGATATTTAGACCTTCACTAATTTACTGTATGTTAATAGTTAAACTAAACCTGTCGGGGACGCACTGAAATAAAAGTTTTGAAACTAAAACCGATCATGAAATGAAACATTTGGCCAAGCACGGTTCTTCATTTCTATACATAATTACAAATTTAGTAAATAAAGTATTTCCCAAAATAAGTCTTGTAGTTAGACACGAATGATTGTCTGTAATTTAATTGTTGGTTAATTGATGTTGGTTTGACATCATTAAGTTTAATCATGTGAATTTAATTGATTATTTTTGTATATTTTTACATAAAACAAATGTAACAATAATATATGAATATGATGCACATATGTTACATTATACTAATATTTAATAAAAAACTAAATAATGAAAATGTCTCAAATGAATGATGTAAGCCACACTATACAACTTCTGGTAATTGTGAGATGGTCCCTATCACTGCAGCCAAAGGAGCACAAACACAAAGCTAAGTGGCTGTATTCTGGCAGCATCATAACAAGTGTAGTTTAGTAAAGGTTGTGCTTGTTTGTTGTCTTCTTCCATTTCACCACCAAACTGTAACTGTGATGGTGAATGTGTTTTGTTAACTGATGAGCAGAATGATGAATGTCTGGCAAATGTCCAACATTAACTTTACCGCAGTGAAGTTACAATCTGGTTCCTGTTTATGGATGGGAACTAGAAAAAGATAGCGTTGTCATTAAACACATCTTTTCACCATTTTCAGCCAAATAATTTCAGTTGCCGACTACTTCATCCTTAAATCCTTATAGTTCTTCAGTTTGGCTAGTGGAGGGTGGCAGGTGGTCCTCCAGTCTGGTTACATTGACAGCAAGCATTAAATGGATGTATATTCTAGATTTTTCCAGAACATACAGCTTGCCAGTTTGCCTCTGTGTCTTTGAGACCAGTTTTAATCAGTAAACAATATCATTCACTACAATGCTGTAGTATGTACAGTATTTCACTCTGCAGGAAATACCTCTTTTGACCTCATGGATTGTTAGCTTGAGGCAACAATAGATCTTCATTATTGAAAATGTCTGATTTATGGATGTTTCATCAACATTTCAAAGATAAAAACCTCACCCCGGCTCAGCTCCGGGATCTAGACACAGCCCTGGTGTTCTTTGTCCCAGAGGCTGATAAGAAACAAATGAAACCTTAAGAACGAAGACGCATCAGCGTATTTATCTAGAAGAGAACAGAATGTGTCACATGTTCCACACCACAAATCAAATGTTCCACTGTCATTTCAGGGAAGAGTATAAGTATGTGTGTCGTCCTGATCTATGATACTCCAGCGAGTGTGATGCTGGCAGCTATCACTTCAGTTTGTTTTTGTTTCAGTGAGTCTTATCTGCTGGAACAGTGAATCGAGCCCAAGTATGGATATATTCAAGAGGTTCTAACCAAAAAAAGATTTGGACAAATCTTTCATAACATAGCACATCCTTCAGAAAACTGCTCTTATTTCTGAAAAGGTAATTTTATAGGAGAAGAGGAAAAAAATGCAACTATTGTTGGCAATAACAAAAACTGAATGTAATTCTATATTAATTTATTCATTATTTCTTAAAGTAGCTCATTGAAAAAACAGATTCAACCTGTTTATTCCAGACCATTTGTATTTCCAGGAGATTTTTTTATGATGTGGCTTTTGTCCACTGTACATTCTCCATGAACACTTCTCCATTATGGTGTACCAATACATTATGCACTGACCACTGGGTCAAATAACCAATGTCAACAAAGGACAACTGAGGGCTTTAATGTCTCGCAGGAGACTGATGGAGCCGACTAGAGGGGAGTCAGCTTCTACTCTACACGTCAGTCTTTTTCATACAGATTGAGGCATATTTGTTTTTTTGTTTCTTTATCATTTTATTTCTAGTATTTCGCCAATTTTTCCCCTCCCAATGTAGTAGCGGCCAAGTAACCCATCCCATCCACTAAGGGGCTCTACTCATCACTTTGTATTGTCCCTGACTCTAGGAAAGTGAAGACAAGCACAGGCCTCCTCCGATGCGTGTGATGTAGCCAGCGCCACTTTTCCAACTACCGCTGATAACACCGTCACTGGGAAGTCAATTGCTTGGACGAAAGCGCAGGATTCCCAGCTCTGAATGGACCAATCAGTAGATGCCTGAGCCAGCGGACATTGTAATGTGAAAGTGATGGTGAGAGAGCACCATCTACCTGCCCAGAGAGAGCACGGCCAATTTTTGCTCTCTAGGGTCCCGACTGTCGATGGCAAACAACATGGCCAGGCTTTGAACTCACGTTCCTCAGGTCATATTGTCAGCGTCTTAGCCTGCTGAGCCACTCTTGGCTAAATTAAATATGCCTCAATTTATGCCTAGATTGTTCAAAATTTTGTCACCATATCTTCATTAGTATTAAGTCGTTTGGATAAAGAAGCGACCCGGACACACTGTAGTTAAAAAAGTACAGCACAACAGATAATACCTTTAATCTTCCAAGTGTATTTAGCCTCTGTAATGTAAGGTAAATGTAATGCAAAGGCAATGTAATATGATTCTAATTCATTTTGGGCCATTTGGATGTGTCTTCTTTTCAATGTTCAGGGCAGCTGGCATCTTCAAATGACCAAAAAAGTGAAAATGAACAGCCAAGGCTTTTGGAAAGCCAAGAAAGACGTGTGTGAGGCGTTATGTAGCACACACACCAACACTCTTCCTCCAGCATCATGTGTTTTCCAGCTTGCTATAACTCACACAGACAGAAAACAGCAGTAGGATGAATGGGACGTTTCTGCTCTGATGCCTGCGAGGTCAGTTATGACACAAGTGGAGGTAGTTTCGGGGTTCTGGCAGCAAAAGAAGTTCACTGTGTGTGGTAAGAACATGGGCAATGATGTGGTATGACCAGCTGGAAGTGGGTCCACAACACACACACACACACACACACATATATACTAGCCTGTGTCCAGTCCTTTCAAGTTGGAACAGAGAGTTTGACAACGGATAGAGTTTCACACAGAACGGAAGAGAAGAAAGCGAGTGGACAGCGTCAGCAGGCCAGCTCACAACACATCAATCTGACCTCGTCTTCAAAGTTCCCTACACATGGAACTGCTTTCCATGTTGCCATGATTGTGAAAGAGTACGCCCATATTACAGTGACGGCTGCAAAACTTTGGACACCCCTGGGTGAACGACACTCTATTGAGCTGCTGAGTGAAAGTAAATGAACACATTGTCTACAGAGAACACATCTTAATGCACATTTACTCTTTACTGAATTTAATGCAAATGTTAAGGCACATTTCATAGTGTTTGTGGCTATTTTTGATGCTTAGCAAGATGGAGATCAGGCTAGAAGAGAAATGTCAGGAAAGTGAGAGGCATAAATGAGCAAGTGGAGTATATTGTAGAGTGTTTTGTTCCATTTAGCCCAGATGTAGTCAGTAAGCCAAGATGTCTTTGGAGTCCAAATCTCATTTCTTGAGCTTAGAACTGGAGCTGCAAGGCTAACATTGCTAACAAACACTAAAGCTCAATAGTCACCTAAATAGCCCAGTTGTTTATGTAAAAATATAACATAAAAACTTGCGCATGCATACCAGACTTTGAGATTTTAACTTAGGTCTCAAAGCTTTGTTCACATTACAGCCACATTGTTCAAATCAGATTTTTTGCTCAGATCAGATTTAACTATCTTGACGGTTCACATTCACAAATGTAAGTGAGCTGTATCTGTGTGTAATGTGAATGAATCTGTCCATGAAATGGCTCGAATGTGCACACTGATACATGTATACACGTCGCCTTCATCACCAACAACAAACAGCGTCACATTTGTGCAGGGTTGCCAGATTTGCAAAAACACTTCAGAGTTGGCGGTTTGCAGGGTTCTGCACTAAATAAAAGAAGAAACTGAATGAGAAAGTAAGACTTGAAGAAGATTTACATTTTAAAGCTCATTGAAATGTGTCACTTTAGATTTAATGTAGGATCATTTAAACTTGGTGTAAAAAACATACTTCCACATCTGCAAAAGTAGCAAGGTGTGAGCGGCAAGATGCCCAGGAGGAAAGCACACAGTATGATAGGACTTGCCAGTGCGACCACCAAGTAGGCACAAAAGGAACCTCACATCTGTTTTTTGTTGTAAATAGTTGTACATAGCTTAATTTATCTCCATTATATGTTTACATTTATCATCGCATTTAGATTTTTAGATTTGGGGGATCTGACAACTTTGTATTTGTGAGACTGATTTGAGTAAAACTGGTAAAACAGACGTGTTAGTAGCTGATGATGTGTGATGGTGTTTTGATCAGGAGGACAGTAAACAGGTGCTGGACTGTACATGATCAGGTGAAGAAGGTGAATAAATGCCAGCTGGCTGCTTTTGCTGTTTTTACAGCTACGTGAGTAAACGAGAGAAGCCAACGCTGCCTCACCCACTACGCTCATGTGTACAAGCAAAAAGACATGAAATCTGATCTGACCTTCACATTCAAGTCACATGTCCACTGATCTGATATGTGTCTGATTTAGAACCACATATGAAAGTGACTCAAATCTGATTTGAAAAGATGGGATTTGACACGTCCACACAGCCCTGAAAACATCAGATCTGAGCCACATTAAGGCAAAAGATCAGATCTGAGTCACTTTAGCCTGGTAATGTGTAAATAGACAAAGTCTAGTCAATGTGGTTTTGGACACTGTATAACTTGCTGTGAACTATCGTGTCATATATTATTATCAGCTCCACTGACCATATATGCACTCTGCTGTTAGCCTCTTTCAGCCTGTTCTTCAATGGTTAGGACCTCCAGAGACCAGGTATTATTTGGGTGGTGGGTCATTCTCAGCACTGCAGTGACACTGATGTGGTGGTGGTGTGTTAGTGTGTGTTGTGCTTCTAATAAATGGATCAGACATAGCAGAGTTGCTGATGTTTGAGTGTCACTACTGTAGTGAAAATAGTGCAACAACCAGCCAACAGTATCACCAATAAAGGTCTAGATCAACACAAGCTGATGATGAGCTGCTGTCTCTGACTTTACATCTACAAGATGGAACAACGAGGTAGGTGTGTCTAATAGTACGAACAGTGAGATAACATAGTGTTTAAAAACATAGCTCTGCTGTGTTCACTCGTACCAGTGCAGCACACTAACACACCACCACCACATCAGTGTCACTGCAGTGCTGAAAGCGAAAGGAGGAAAGGTTAAAGGAGGCCAACAAAGTATGCAGAGAAACAGTCTGTACTTGTACAACTACAAAGTGCATCTACATGATAAATGACAGAGTAGAAAAAGAAAATGATAAATAGAATAGGCACAAACAGTGAGACTACAGAGAAAGAGAGGGACACTCTCTTTCTGTTTTTCTCTGCTGTCCATATGGGAGCCACTCTATCTGCGTGCCATTCCCAGATCAGTCTAATTCATAATTAGTTTATATTATCCTATCAGTGTTTCTCACGGCAGGGGCCACAGCAGGACTGCCGCCTCAACAATATTAAGTTAAATCCCATTTTCATGAAAGAGGGGAAAAATCATTATGCAACACGTCGGAAAATGGTTGGCGCAGATTCCTGACCACTGTATCACTGTCCTCAGCTTCCTGTTTAACATCTCAGACTAAAGGAAACAGAATAGTCAGAATGTTTTCTGCTCAGTTTGTTACAACAACTAAAGTCACCGAAATGAACCTACTGTTCACATCTTATTTTATACCATTTATCAAATATGATTCCATTTCTTTTCTGTTTACCTTTTTGTTACTTTGTTACCCGCGGACTGCACATCACTGGTATTTTGTCATATAGGCCATTACTAAGATACTCAATAAACAGTACAACTCAAGTCACATAGTGTTATTGTAATACAAGCATTGCTTAAAATACAGTACAATAAATGCTAACAAATTCAATAGTCACCTAAATAAAAGTGCTGTATTTTGTATAAAATATAAGCAGTGCTTGTTAACTGTTATGTATATATTTAAATATTATTATTTTTTAGCCATTCTGCTGTAGATTTGCTGATGTGCTTGGGATCATTGTCTTGCTGCACGACCCAATTTTTGGCCAAGCTTTACCTGTCTGATAAAGTACCTTGCAACTGATTCTAGAATACTTTTTACAGTGTCTCTGGGAAGACTTAAGTCTTGATTCTGCATTTTGATCCAAATTTGTATGAAATATACATAAGCAGCCCTGAGTGGCTCAGCTGACTAAGCTGCTGCCACTATGATCCGAGGAATGTGAGTTCGAATCCCAATCATGCTGATTGCAGTGGACAGCCGGGACCTCGAGAAAGCAGAATTTTCCGTGCTCTCTCTTTGGGTGGGCAAGATGGCGCACTCTCCCTAGCACTATAAACAATGTCAACTGACTCGTGCATCTGCCAGGCGATCCATCAAAACTGAAGATCTGCGATTTTTTCCGAGCATGCTAGCTGCCCGGCAGCGATGTATCACCAGCAGTTCATAAAGTAATTTCTTGTGTGTTGTTATGTGAGGTTATATTTACCTACTTTTAAGATCTTGTAAGGACTAGATGGTCAACTTTCCCCAATGTAATGGCAGTCAGTCAACCCACTCATCTGCTGGGACTCTCCCAATCAATTGTCAATGTCCCTGACTCTAGGAGAATGAAGACCAGCACAGCCTTCTCTGGATGCATGTGAAATCAGCCTCCACCTCTTTTCCAACCTGCTGCCAGAAAGTGCAGGATCCCCAGCTCTGACACATCAGCTAACAGGCACCTGAGCCAGTGGACACTGCATGTTAGTCCATGACTATAGAGCACAATCCACTCACCCAGACAAAGCACTGCCAATTTTGCCCTCTCAAGCCCTGGCTGTTGATGGCAAGAGCATGACCCGGATTCGAACTTGCGATCCTCTGATCAACACATTAATTTAATTGGTTTTATTTATTTAGGTTATTAGGAAACATCCGAGGACAGTTTTTTTTTACTTCATTGCCTTTTTCTCCACATTTCTTCATCCATTCAGTCTCTACACACACACACACACACACACACACACACACACACACACACACACACACACAGTGCTTCTCACCACATCCCAGCTTTCTGATGATGTCATCTTCTCAATCACTACCAGATTGGGGGTTTGGCTGGGCTGAAGGAGAACCTCAAAGGGAGCAGGACGTACACATGTGATGGCCCGTTACTTTCTTCTTGTCAGCCTGTGCTTAAAAGGATCCACGATGCAAATGCATAGGGCCTCGGCACTACCCCCACTTCCCCCCAACCCAATCCATAAATTAGCAGAATGCTAACATCCCCTTGCATGCTATGGAGCTGACATTCTATCTGCGAGAGCTTAGGGAAAGAAGGAAGAGAGAAGTCCCTGTTATAATCACAACCCTCTGGCTATGATCAGCGTAGTGAAAGGTCATTAGCACTGTTAGCATTTGGAGCAGAAAATATATGAGTTAGCATTTGTCTTTGTGTGGGAACCACAACAGCTGTCTTGATAACCCTCATGGGTCCTGCATGCTGCAATGTCTTTAACTTTGCTCAGTTATTTCTCATTTGTTTCTCACTAAAACTAGCATCTAAACTTTCAATCGATACAACATGTGGTCATGGAAATTTTAGTGTGATTTGAACTTGATGAAAAGAAGCATAATTTTTGCTTAATTGAAACAAGCTCAAAGTGTTTCAGACTTAACTGCAGACATAACTAATCATGAAATTAACCATCAGGATTCACCAGGCTTATCAAATCATATGGCTGGTTTAAGACATCATGGGATCGAACCGGCAAGCAGGCCACAGTGCTGGCTTAAAATTGTAAGATAGACCAATATATCATTTAAACTTGGTGTAAAAAACATACATCTACAAAAGTAGCAAGGTGTGAGGGGCGAGATGCCCAGGAGGAAAGCACACAGTATGATAGGACTTGCCAGTGCGACCACCAAGTAGGCACAAAAGGAACCTCACATCTGTTTTTTGTTGTAAATAGTTGTACATAGCTTAATTTATCTCCATTATATGTTTACATTTATCATCGCATCAGATAGTGAGCAGCATTGGCAGATAATAAAAAAGACACAATGCGGTGCTATTTACTTTTTGATGATGATATATACACTTATATAGCACCTTTCTAGATACCCAAGGACACTTTACAATCAACACACTCCATTTACACACAATCAACCACACACACCGGTGAGAAGCGGCAGCCAGTCGCGCACAGCGTACTCTCAACCAGAAGCGACCGTCCACCTGGAGGACTGCATCGAGCACTAGGGGGATCACCCAGGGCAGAGTGCCAACCATATTTGGGCATACATTGTACATACATACATACATACACACACATTCATACACAGACATACACACACCAGGGTAATTTTTTAGAGTAGTCAATTCACCTGACCTCCATGTTTTTGGACTTACTTTTTGTCTTCCATTGAACTAAATGTAGTCATTAAAAACATACATAATTATGCAGAAAAACGTCATTTTTGATACCATTATGTTGTTTCCTCTATTACTTCTTATGTTTCAGTTGAATGAACTATTGAAGGATACTCTTGTTATACATCTATGAGAGATCATAAAGACACCCTGAGGCTTCAACATGAATGGAAGGAGGCCACTAATTTCACTGGGAATGAAAAAGAGACTGTTTGTAAAAAAGACATCTGTTACAATAAAAATAAAAATAATTATATACAAACAACAGTATTGTTATAAACAGTGATTACAGAACTATATGTGTAAATTGAAAAACAAAACTACAGTTATATTGTCATAGTTATACACATACAGTGAGGAAAATAAGTATTTGAACACCCTGCAAATTTGCAAGTTCTCCCACTTAGAAATCATGGAGGGGTCTGAAATGTTCATCTTAGGTGCATGTCCACTGTGAGAGACATAATCTAAAAGAAAAAATCCGGAAATCACAATGTATGATTTTTTAATAATTTAAGTATTTGAACACATGTGAAAATCAATGTTAATATTTGGTACAGTAGCCTTTACAGAGGTCAAACGTTTCCTGTAGTTTTTCACCAGGTTTGCACACACTGCAGCAGGGATTGTGGTCCATTCCTCCACACAGATCTTCTCCAGATCAGCCAGGTTTCTGGGCTGTCGCTGAGAAACACGGAGTTTGAGCTCCCTCCAAAGATTTTCTATAGGGTTTAGGTCTGGAGACTGGCTAGGCCACTCCAGAACCTTGATATGCTTCTTATGGAGCCACTCCTTGGTTATCCTGGCTGTGTGCTTTGGGTCATTGTCATGTTGGAAGACCCAGCCACGACCCATCTTCAATGCTCTAACTTAGGGAAGGAGCTTGTTCCCTAAAATCTCACAATACATGGCCCCAATTATCCTCTCCTTAATACAGTGCAGTCGTCCTGTCCCATGTGCAAAAAAACACCACCAAAACATGATGCTTCCACCCCCATGCTTCACAGTAGGGATGGTGTTTTAAGGATGGTACTCATCATTCTTCGTCCTCCAAACACTTCGAGTGGAATTAAGACCAAAAAGTTCTATTTTGGTCTCATCTGACCACAGCACTTTCTCCCATGACTCCTCTGGATCATCCAAATGGTCATGGGCAAACTTAAGATGGGCCTGGACATGTGCTGATTTAAGCAGGGGAACCTTCCTTTCCATACATGACTTTAAACCATGACGTCTTAGTGTATTAGCCACAGTAACCTTGGAACCTCTCTTCAGGTCATTGACCAGCTCCTCCCATGTAATTCTGGGCTGATTTCTCACCTTTCTTAGGATCATTGATGCACCACGAGGTGAGATCTTGCATGGAGCCCCAGTCAGAGGGAAATTGACAGTAATTTTTAGCTTCTTCCATTTTCTAATAATTGCTCCAACAGTTGATCTTTTTTCACCAAGCTGCTTGGCAATTGCCCCGTAGCCCTTTTCAGCCTTGAGAAGGTTTACAATCTTGTCTCTGGTATGTTTGGACAGCTCTTTGGTCTTAGCCATGTTAATGGTTGGGAGTTTTACTGATTGTGTGGGGTGGGCAGGTGTCTTTATGCACCTATCAACCTCAAATAGGTGCTTCTCATTTACATACATTTTATTTAATTTACATTCTAATTTAGAATAATAAGAGGAGTGGAGGTGGACTTTTTAGAGGCAGAATAACAGGTCTTTGAGGGCCAGAATGTTTGCTGATTGACAGGTGTTCAAAAACTTATTTACATCAGTAACACACATATGAATTTTTAAAAGATCATACATTGTGATTTCTGGATTCCTGGATGAAAAAATCGATAGTAAAAATGTTTTAAACTCTTAAACCTATTTAATTTTAATAACATACATACAGTAATTATGTAAAAAATGTGATTGTAAAAATGTTTTAAACTCTTAAATCTAGATCATTTTTATAACATACATACAGTAATTATTTTAAATACTGTTAATATTATTTCACGCGCACAAAAGGCCCAGGCACAGCACGCATGCTGGCCGTGAACATACTATAGATATGGAGACTTGTTGCTGCTTCTGAGTGAAAACTGTTTTGTATTGATCTGCAAAGAACGACCCATGGCATCCCATTCTTCAGCCAGTTGCTGAATTTCTTGGCAGCAGTCGGATGCCGAAGTGAAATGGAAGAAAAGAGATTTTACTGTACAGCGCGCACTACGCATCTACACAGTACCACGTGCATGGAATTCCCCGCAAATTTAAAATGCTTCAGCGAGAATTCCCCAAAAATTATTTTACACTAATATTTATTGAAATCTGAAATGTAAATATTTTGTTATGCATTGGTAGTGTATATGTGTGTGTTTCTTAATACAAAACAGGGCTTTTTGTCCATAATTTAGGATGGTTTGGGGATGTTTCACAAGACTGGAACAGATTAAATCTTTTTCAGTTATTTTAAATGGGAGAAATTTGTTTGATATAGGAGTTGACTGACTTACAAGCTCTGTTACAGAACTAATTAAACTCATATCTCAAGGTACCACTATATACAGTATACAGTATATCTACATCTATCTACATATATTATTATTATTATTATTATACAGCAGCAGAAGTGGTTCATAAACTTTTACTTTTTGTCTGAAAATTGTAGTCAAAGAAACAACAATAAAGGAAAAGCTTGTTTAGATGTTAATGTGGCTGCCCAGAGAAAAACGTTATTGCTCAGATTTTGCTCTTTGTTGTCTCAGCCGTCTTACTGGAAATTCTTCTAAAATTCTTTATGAGAAGTAGAATGAGACCTAAAGGACACATGAGACACTTCTGGTCCAGATAAACATCTTAATAGTCATTTGCATGATGAAAATGACGCCCTTTGTGCTGGTTAAGAAATGGTTGAGATCGTATTGAGATTCCTGTGTTTAGTAAACAACAATGCTGAGTTTTGGCAAATTGAGAACAATGTGAGATCTCTCAACTCATAGGGAGACTATTAAGGTCTTTTTCTCAAGAGAAACATCTGAGCAATAAGAGATTTCAGCTGAAGATTTCTTTTGGGTTTCCATCCGATGGTCTCCTTTTTGATTTTACAAAATCAAATAAATTAACAACCATAATGTCACCAGAAATCTACCAAACTATGAAAACTCTACACTGAATATTTTGTATTTTGGGAGATGTTCTCTGTATTTTTTGGCCTCCCACTTTCGGTCAAAAATGAGAACAAGATATTGACCACGCTGACTTCACATTATTTACAAACACCATCTAAATTTCAATTTTATATTTGATATTTGTTGGTGGAACATCCCAGTCAAGTTGACACAAACACCCTGGTGGTCCACCCACCCACTCGTGCCAAAAAAGGGTCCATCAGATACAGCACACATGGCTTTGATCATACGTAAAGGCCTAGCAAATTTGCTCATTTACACCCAACATGCACTAAAACAGTTTCATCATTTCCATGTGAATAAAATATATCAACAGTTTTGTCTTTCAGTTTACTTTTAGCAATAATTGTGTTGAGACAATATATCTTATTCACATGCCAATGATGTACAAATTTGAATGAAGTAAATTCATTGCATGCCTGTTTTTGTATATGTTTGTTTTGTTTTCTCCAAACCAATTACATTTCTTTTACTGCTCTTTCGCTTGCTTTTCCCCCCTTTCTCTCTCTCTCTCTCGATACTGTGTTAAATTATCTACGCTCCTTGCGCCGCATGCCAAAGACAGTAGAGCTGTTTCTAAAGCATCTAAGCATCTGGATCTTCTCAAGCACACTCCTGCAGCCTTTGAGTACTAATCAAAGTCATTAAGCTAAAAGCACAGTGTCAGAAGAGTTGCTGAAATCAGGGACTGCTTTGGCCTATGGGAAAAGGGTAGAATAATACCGTCTGGCAACCCACTACCCGCATGTAACATGACCATCCACGAAAGCCAGGATTGGACTAATTGCGTTCTGGTGGCTCCAGCCAAATTCCCACATGAGCACAGCTGTACAGCTCGGCCCTCTGGAGATTCTAAGTGTAGATTGTATAATGAGATTTAACTCTGTTTAGATATTGTAGAACTTCTCTGTTGTTCCTCAGAAACCAAACACTGCTGTGATTACACACAGCAAACTAGCCAAATGAGAACTGCTGATTTGATTTGTCTGAACAAAAGACACTGACATTTCATTACAAGGGTCTTCTTCCCAAACTAACACATCAACTGGATAACAAGATTCTGGCATCAGTGAGTCTTGAGAAGATCGCTGGCAGTGGCAGCTAGTGGTCAAGTTTCAGTACTAAGCACTAAGACAAAGACAATTTTTGCGAACTTTTGAGAATGTCTTGAGAACATTTAGACCCATCTAATATAGAGACATACAGAGAAAAAACTATGAGAGTAATTAAATGAATTTGCGTAATTTCAGTTCCTTAATAAAATAATGGATGAGCTGACCCTGTTTACTGAAAGAAGATGGACACATAGGAATTTGGCCTCCATCTTTATCCAAGCTGGGCAGTGAACACACACATACATACACTAGGGGGGCAGTGAGCAGTCCCCTCAACTGCAGAGCAGTTTGAGGTTATTTGCTTTGCTTAAGGGCACTAGCTTCTCGGGCCCTGAGTGGCTCAGTGGACTAAGGTGCTGTCACTATGATCTGAGGATCGCGAGTTCAAATCCTGAGTCAAAAAGAGTCAAAAATGGGCAAGTCAGTTTGGCTACAAAACACATTGGGGAAAAAAAGCAAATTTCTCTAAATTTAAGGTCATGGCTGTCTACTCTCTGTCTTCTCGCATGACCACTCTTTAGTCCACAACTTCCTGAATGGCGAAGAAGAATTACTTCCTGAAACTAAACTTCCTGCTTCCTGAAAAACTATCTGAAAGCGAAGAAAATTGCTGCTTATGTGGACATCCATTCCCGAATAGGCCAGGCAGTCGCAGCGTTTACATCTCTCAAATGATGTGTATGGAAAAAGGGCACCATTACTACCACGACCAAAGTCCTATTTCAGACACTCATTCTATCAATTTTCCTGTATGGTTCCTAATCATGGACACTACTCAGAATGGATCTGAACAAACTCGAGAGCTTCCAAATGTGATGTTTACGACATATCACTAAGGTTTCATTCTGTGATCACATCACCAATGACACCATCCGATCTTAATGCCAAAGTCAACCAACCATCGAGGATCTAACTCAACAACGCCGACTACGATGGTTTGGACATATTTGCTGCATGAGCGAGTCCAGGCTACCGCACCAGCTTCTCTGGAGGACTCGGCCTGTTCAGTGGAAAGTCCAGCGAGCGGCACCAAAGAAAACACGGTTGAAACAATTCAAGGAAGACTTGAGGAACCAACAACTTGATTTATACCAAGCAAAAGACATGGCCACCGATTGAAAGCGGTGGGAAAGAGTCGTACAGAAAGCTCGTAACCAACCAGCACCTACAGCAGCATACTGGCTTCGAGGACACCCTCATGCCAGCTAAGGACTAAAGAAGAAGAAGAAGAAGAAGACGTGAATGGCATATTTCTGTATATGAAATATTTCTGTAGGCTTCTAAGATTGGCATAAGAAATGAATATGAGACTAAAAGCTGTGGGAATATAAAGACTACATTGCTAAAGAAAACAAAGTAGTCAAACCTATATTTAAGGCAAACTTTACATGATAGCTAAATTGGTAATAATTTCACAGAAATATAAACCTGATGCCATTAGGAAAATATTTGCTGTACTAGCTGTTAGCAAGACTAACCTAGCTAGCACTTAGCAACATAATAGGCACTTTGTTTTTTACATGTAGAGGCTATAGAAGTACTAACCTTATTCATGGTCTAATTTCCACTGGGTTTTAATTTTATTTCATACTATTCATGTTTGGGGAAATTTAGTTATGAATTACAAGGATAGTTTAATAGCTGTTTGAAGCAAACTTCAACAATCTTTGTTACAGATGCAAGTGCCTCACTCAAATTTTCACACTACTGCAATGGAGTTCTGGGTAATTTTTAAACAGGGCAACAAACCTACATTTTATTACCAACAAGCCACCACAGGAATATAATGGTGGTAATTACTAAAGATTACATATAACTCTGAATTTTTATAAACCCCATTTTCAGAAACTTTGGGACACTTTTTTAAAAATGCAAAAACTGAAATTTGTTTATTCACTCAAACTTTTATTGAACAGACAAAAGAACAAAAAAGATTTTCAGGGTTTTCAATGAGAAGTGTAAAACTGTTTGTTAAATATAAACAAATGGAATAATTGATGCCTGCAACACACTCCAACAATTTGGTTTGTATGTGTGTGACCATTAACACCTTAGGTGACATTGCTGCTCCAGCTTTTTCAGTGTGTCGACTCGCAGCTATCAATTTCTAAATGTGTCTATATTTAAATAAATCAAGTCAAATTCATAATTGAAAGCACTGAAAATCTTTTCTTTGTCATTTTATTTGTTAAATAAATGTTCACGTAAATAAACAAATAACAGATTTCAGTTTTTATTGCATTTTTTTAGAACGTGTGCCCACTTCTAGAAATGAGGTTTGCAAGTATCTGCAAACCAGAGTATATTAAGAATATCCACATATCTACAAATCATGATAGCATGTTTACACACCTAAAGAAACTAAAGACAAGAATTTACCACAAGGTAAGAATTGGAGATTTGGTTACTGTCTGTGTAATTGTTTTGTTTCCAGGTATTTAGTTACTGAAATGTGAGCTTTAATACTTTCAGGCAGGAGACATTTACACAACCACTTAGAGGTATTCACACACACTCTGCGTCTATAAAGCGACAGGCTATCCTCTTGTGTGTGTGTGTTCGTCCCAAAACAGAGCCATTCATTTTCATTTCCTGAGACTGGTTAAATGACTACTTTCCCCCAATGGCTCCTAACAAAGCCTTCTGTTTGACTAGCCTTTGACCTGCCCTCCTCCTCTCCCACACTCAGCCTATTACAGGGCTCCTGACCCTTCATTATCTTCTAGTCCTCGTTAAGAGAGTTAATGGCCTCCAGTTTTCATTTAAGGTTAATATGCGGGCTAGTGGTCGACCACCAGGTGCTGAACTGCGAAGTCACGAGGTTGCGTCCCAAATGGGAAAATGCGGTTTTGTGCTCCTGGGAGGCAAAAATTAGAGCTAATAGTTTCACTGTTGGTGATCACTTCTGCAACACATGTGCTTATTGGAAAGGAACAAGAACTTTCTGAGAATCATTAACGCGCTCAAATTCTCCATAAAGTACAAAATTCCATGGCAATCTATATAAATTTAGTGCAAACGTCAACGCCAGTCATCACAGTTCTTTATCTCGCAGTAATTGCCTAGTTCCTAGATGTGTTCATTGTACAAAGACTGAGAGTTCCCTCATTTGTGGCATTAGTTCTAATCACATGCAGTGTATTTTGCTTGGTCTGAATTCAGGTTTTTGTTTTATGGTTGTGCACTTTCTGTGCCTGTTGGTAATCATTTTCATATTCCGTTTGATGTCTTCATTCGATGAGAGGCCAACTCTGAGACCGTATCAAAATACGGAAACCTGTGGTAGTTTATTCATCATAAGGGTCTGAAATTTGGCTGCACCTTGTTGCCATGTGGTTCCTTTGAACATGTGTTGTGTGAAAAACGCTAACCACATTTTAAGGATCCTGTGCTCCAGATTACCTTCTCCATACATGCTAAGGCCTCTTGATTATGTATTACTTTAGTGTCGCTGTTTAGAGAATTAAACTGTTTCTAAGCCTTCCTTCCACCTGTGTAAATAGTCTAATCCATGTGACATCACTCTTGACAATAAAGTAATGACAACATGAAGATTTCAGATTTTTTCTTAGTAGTTTTTTTTTTTTTTTGCAGTTCAGAAGACGCCCAAAGCAAACTTGCTTGATTTGGAGTCTCGTAAAAACCTACAGGGGTTATGCTATCTCTTCAAAGTAAGATTAAAGGCTATAATGAAAATGGTTAGATGCCTTGGAACAGCTTGATATGGGTCTACATGTTAATTCTAATGTAAATTTAGGCTACTGAGCTTTAATTTTACAACAGACCTGCCTCCAGATAGATAGATAGATAGATAGATAGATAGATAGATAGATAGATAGATAGATAGATAGAAAGAAAGAAAGAAAGAAAGAACTGTATTGATCTCTTTAGGTGGTTCCTTCAGGGAAATTAAGGTTCCAGCAGCATCATCAATACAGTACAGTAAAAGAGGTAGGTAAATATTATATTAATAAAGAGTTGTTATATAAAAAAATTATATGTATATACATATAAGGATAAGGAATATATATACACACAAAAAATATAGACAGTGTATAAATACTTAAAAATATTACACATTATTGTAGTTATTGCACTGTGTAAGTACACACTCCAGGCTTTTTATGAGAAATTAATATTGTCCAAATGCTTTCTGAGATCACTCAACAGAAGGCCTACATTGCTAATGCTAACGCTAATGTGTTAACTGTTTTTAGCTAATGCTAAAGCTTCAGCCCTTAATTGCTAGAGCAGCAAGGCTAAGGTTGCTAACAAATGCTAGCGCTCTGTCCTTTCCATCAAAAGTATATCACCAAGATATGTCTCAGCCAATTCAAACAGTATCCAGATCTTAATCTGGATGGGGCTTGTGGTTATGGAACTGGCCATATGACCAGATGGTCACTGGTTCAATCCCCTTAACCAACAGGATATGACTTGAGCAAGTTAAGATTGGTTCTAAACTTATGCATAGTTCTAAACTTAACCCTCTGGAGTCAGCGCTCCTGCCAGTGGGATATACCTGAAATTCCACAAAAACACTTAAAATATATTGTAAGATATTTAGATAACCAGTGGTGGGTTAGTTGCCAAGGAATGTGTAAAAATGCCCATTTGGTCTCTATAAACAAAGAGCGCTCTCAAGAACAAAGACCTCTCACCTCATACCTATCTCATGAATATCCAATGTAGGAACAAGTGACTCAGTAAAATACATTGTCAACACACATTTGTTACACTTTAGGAATAATGCCACATATAATTTCTAAAAACTGTAATGACCAGTGTGTAGCAAGTCACGAAGTGTTTCCACATGGATTGCTGTTTACATTTTTTGAAGACTCAAGATAAAGACCTTTGTGTTCTTTCCTTCTGTCATTCTGTAGTTGCCTCATCTTACAAACTTATGAATAAAAAGACAGAAATGGTCTGATACTCCCTTTGGATTTGATGAATTCCAGTCCCAATCTGTACCAAAAGAAGGGTTTAGATAGCTAGAGGTCAATCAGGTCATACAGTAAATGTTATGTGACAATCCCAGACTACTTTCCAGAATGATTTTAATGCAGTTTTTGAAATTTTTGAATTGATGCCAGTGTACAAATTTTGATAACCCTCCATTCCAAAGCTGCAATCACAATGCCATTAGTCTGACCTCTCCAGGACTTTGATGGATAGTTAGAGTAGTTATACTATATAATCAGAGGAAATCTAACCACATCTTGAGGATCTATGTAAAGTGCCCTTTGACTGTAACACACTAAGCCATTTTTTTTCTCATCATGTTGGCCGATAACCTCCTTCATCAAGGTGCCAGAAAGATCTTGAGATGTCTTCAGGATGAAAGCCAAGGATTAGGAAAGAGTTTCAGTCACTCAGCACAAGAAAGCAATGGGCCTGGAAAAAATCAGCTAAAACACTGCCTCTTATTGTGTTGTAAAACTTGATGGGTTTATACAAGAAACAGATAAGAAAGGTTTATTCTTTTTTCATGAAAACACCAAGAAGTCTCAATCAAGACTCCACCTAAAGTGGACGCAAGGCTCCGAGTTGAGAGCAGTGTTTCTTCAGCCTTCTATAAAAGACCTTCAGGCTTGGAATCAAATTGCACAACATGGACCCTCACAGTGGCCAAGTTTTCATCCAAACATTTTGCAAATATTATGCGCAGTTATAAAATTTTTGCAGAAAAAATGCAAATTAACTTTCCATCCACTATGTTATGTAAAGACATTTTAGTTGAAGTATCTGCCATTCGTGAATGGACGGTATCAAAACAAGCAAAATGGAAAATTTACAAGCATTTGCAAGCTTTTTATGGATGTTGTTTGTAGTTCAGAGATGCTGGGCAGTAAACCCATTTATTTAGTTTATCCATTTCTTCACTAAAATATGATGAGCTGTTCTCCAATGATGTTTAACAAACGGACCACTGTAATGCAGGATCTAGACTTGCACTAAAACTCTCAGCAATAACAGAGCAGTAACTATAACGAGAACTGTCATTGCTTTATACAAGCTGTCTACTTGCGTGGAATGGTGGTTTGGTGATTAGTACGCTCGCTTATCAGCGATGAGGTCTTCGGTCCCCATTTGGGTGGAGTTTCCATGTTCTCCCCATGTCTGTGTGGGTTTCCTCCCACAGTCCAAAAACATGGAGGTGAGGTGTATAGGGTACTCTAAATTGCAATCAGTGATGGATTGGCATCCTGTCCTGGGTTTGGTTAGGATAGTGTGTAATGCCCTGCCCTGTACCTGGTGAGGTGGCAGGGGACAACCCTGATCAGGATTAAGTGAATAAAATAACGGATGGATGTTTCTGGTAATGTCAGGTTTCAAAACGGATTTGAAAGGAGATTCTCTGGTTGTGTGGTCAGTATTTTAATGTACTGTAGGTGGCATCCTCATAATATTCCTGCATCATTACTGCAACATTTAAAAACGTTAAATAAAAACACCTAGAAAACTTGATAGAATGAACATTCTAAGAACCAAATTTGTAACATTCAGAAAATGTTCTACTAACCAAAAATTGTTAGCTGGGAACCCACTACTGTTTCATCTCCACCAAATCTTGAGGTAGAAGAACAATGTTTTGCAAGCATGGACCTCATAAACAACTTCAATACATAGTGCGGACTTCCCTTCCAAACCACACATTTACATTGTCTCAGTAACAGCCAAAAAATAAAAATAAAAAATCCAGCAGCTACACCAGAAAGTCCTTAAATCATCCACATTTACACCTGTGAAAACAGCTGCATTAATATAATCACCCATCTACTTGTGCTTTATTATCTTTTTTTTTTTTTTATTAACTGCAAATGTGGATCACAATAAAGATTTGTTTTGCCTTCAGGCATTCTGGGTAAGTTCCCTCTATTAGAGGACACACAGGGGAGTGCTAACAATGTGAGAGGTGGACTAACTTGGCTGTCGAGGGCCACAAGCTTGGGACCCATTTTGTGCTAAGATACTCATGTTTGAAAGACCCCCTTACACTTCCCCATCACTGTTTTGAGGTCAGTCCTAAATCAGGTCTCCCAGACACATGTACAATGGGGTCTTGTTTTCATTTGGGCTCCATTGCCAAGAATGTACATGTACTTTTCCAGGTTATAATGGACTCAGGGAGACTGCAACATTGCCACAAGATTTGTCAAAGGCAACCGTCCAGCACTGTTTGCTCTGACTGAAATGACCTGTCTTGCTGATGCTAATCCACAAAAAACTAAGTAAACAAGATCAGTTTGAAAGTCCTTTGACCTTACGTTCCCAACACGTAACACATGAGGTTGAACATAGAGTTGGTGCAAGAAGTATGCACTGTTTTTAAGGAGAGATGACTAAAATCAATTTAGCTTGGTTAACTCACAAATTTAACTTCAACTTTACTCAGTTGTGTAAAGCTAAACAGATTTGATCTGCTGAGATAACTGTCAATGTTATTTGCAAGTGGTCATATCAGATTTGCACATCCAGACATCACAAGTGTATCTGCTTGGGTTGCTGTAGTAACAAAGTAGGTGTCAGTAACTACAGCCACACTGGTGACGTGGCTTCAGGGTTGCCAGATTCATAGTTTTTGGACTACTTCGAAAATGGACCATGTCTGTCATAAAAGCACTTATAGTAACCCAGTAAAGAAAATAGAACAGGAGATGCCTTAGATAGACTTACTAATATTAGAAGATTTTGTGGATCTGAAAACATAGATTAGAGCTAAAAAAAATGTGTTGTTTAATCACTAAAAAACCTTTCAATTGTGTAGAAAATGAATGAAAAACAAGATTAAAATAAGATTTAAGAGTAAAAAAGCAATGATAGCTCCCTCAATCATCTGTGATTAGATTCTAGATTAGATTAGACTTTGGGTAAGTTTTAAGCTTGTGTTGGGCTGCTTTCTGTCAGGCAGTGGGCTGGAAAGTTTTTTGAGATTTGGCAACCTGTGACATGCTTCTTGGATTCCCGCACTTCCATCACTCTGGGTTTGAAGTCTTGTTCTTTGTTGTATTAAGAGTGACAAAAAAGGCACTTTGAAATCAGATTTGAGCGGCCAGAGCAGCCGCACTGAGACATATCTGTACAAATCAGATTGTTATCACATTTCAAACCAGCTCCAAATGTGGTTTGTATCAGATTTGCAAACATTGGAATTCATGTGGTTTTTGGCTGTCTAGACTATCAAAACTCAATCTAGATACAAACTTAATACGCTAGAAATCTGGCTTGGGCTTACTGTCTGAATACAACCAAATTCATCAAATTTTGTCAAGAACAAAATAATGTGACACTCAATTTAAACCAAAATCATCAACCCACTGAGGGCTGCGTTCAAAATGAGACTGAAATTAGCTCAGGTATTTCTCCTGAGACAAAGACTTCACATATATTTGCTTGAGTTTTAATAGAAATCTCAATAAAATCTCACACTGTTGTCAGATTTGATCATTCATGTTCATTAAACACCGGAATCTCAATATGAACTCAACAATTTCTCAAAAAGACTCTTCTCAGTGTTGATGGGTGAATGATTATTATAATGTTTATCTGAGTCTCTTTTTTGTCCCAGGCTACTTCTTATAAGAAAATTCAGGAAAATCTCAATGAATTATTTTGAGTCATCATTGAGAAACAGCTGTGCAATATAGTTTTTAAGGTTGCAAAGTCAAAATGTGACATGCTGATAGACTCCTACCCAAAAAGACTGTTGTTTTTATCAATTGAATGATACAGATTATAGGTCATATAAAATGTGGGAAAGGTTATGAAATAACTAACAGGGCTGTTTATACTTTTTACTTACGAATATGGTATCTCACAATGTACAACATTCAGAATAAAAAACACATGTAACATAGACAGAAGCAGTAACAACCATCTTTGAACAAAAGTTTTGTCCATATTTTTGGATATTTTTCTAGATCACAATTTGTCATACAGTGTTAGAAACCACATTCACAAGTACACTTGCCATGAAGCAAATAACTCATGGCTATAAGCATCCATTACTTGTTAGCAGTTAGCCTTGTAATTCCAGCACAAAGCTAAAGAAGCAAACATAGGAGGCCCAACATGTCTTGGCTGATCGACTACATTTGGGCTAAGGGGAAAACCTCTGGCCAAACCAGCATGTTCAAGATTGTGAATGGAAGTTAGCTATTATCTTTGCCATGCTGGGGGGAATTATCAGTCTGTAATGGCTCTGAAACAGTGATGACAACTTAATCTGGAGTGAATCGCTGGAATGTTCGAGCCTCACCCCTTCACCGAAGACCATAATCAAAAATTTAGAGACCAGACTGCTTCCCAGGAGGTGTTGACAAGGCGCCTTTGAGAGGTGCGGAACGTGTTATAGTATGTGTGTTAGAAAATGGGCTGGTCTACCTTTTTCCTGTGGGTACACATCTCTTGACAGTATCTCAGACTGCAAGCCAAATCCGTCTTATCCCTGCGTAAGTGTTTGGACAAACTGATTATGTGTGTTTGGGCCGTGCAATCCAGAGCGCTGAGTGTGTGATAATGACAGATTTCTGCTTTTGTGTATTCTTCGATTGCTGAAACTCTCTCTCTGTATAACCTAGAAAATCACAGCTTTGGCTTGTTCAACAGGCCCAAACCCAGATAACTCAACTTCAGCCTAAATCTCACGCCATGAAAATAAACATGTGAAATTAAGCAAGCAAATAAAATAAACCACTGTATGCTGGCTGTTTTTCCCATTCTTTTCTTCTTTTTTCTTCTTCATTCCTCTTTCTGAAATGTCTACTAAATATCAACAGCTGTATCCTCCTGACAACGGCTGTGAGCTAACTGGAAGCTGGTCCATTGGTAAAGAACATACACTCAACATCTTCTTAATTAGAAACACCTGCCTTATACTTCCACTCACTGGCCACTTTATTTGATGCACCTATGTTATACTATCTTATACATTTCCTTTTCCAGCAGGACTTAGTATTGGCTCACAGTGCCATAACTACTACCAAATGGTTTGCCGGCCATACTACTGTGCTTGACTGGCCAGTCAACTCATGAGCTAAAAGCCACAATGATCAACAGTAAAACATAAAAAGGCTGGAAATGTGTGACTTTACAAGTAATAAATCTAAAACACATAACCGTTTACCTTTTTGAATTAAATTATGAACAAAAATTAACTTTTTTCATGATATTCTAATGTTTGAGGCACAAAAGTTGCCACTTTCATAGAAAAACCTACATTCTATCTCTATTTCATCACTCCACAGTTTAGATCAGGGGTTCTCAACTGGTCTTAGCCTGGGACCCACATTTCCTCGTGGTCATTAAGTCACGACCCACTTTTATAGAATACAACCAAAACAAATTTATTTTTGAAAAATAGCCTTGAGATTTTGGGGGGACACGATTGGCAGGACGGAGTGCTGGAACATAAATTAATATTATGAATTACTATTATTAAACTAATAACTATTATTATTATTACAACACATTATTACTAATTATCTTTTATATTTTACTTGTTACAATTAATAATATACTAATAACTATTGGTAGAATACATCTCTAGGATGCTCCTGAACACATCATCAGTGATGTATCCTGGGTTATTGGGTGTTTCGGGTCTTTCAACATCATACACCCTCACCCAGGCGACCCAGCCATGGTTGATCAGACCCGGCTTGTGTTCAGGTGGCATTCGCTACTCCCCATGGATTGCCTCTCCTGATCCAGAGCCATCTGGAGGCTTTCTCCGCTTCCTCCATGATGTTCTTGATGGCTCTTTTCCTCTCCATCCTAGTAATGCCCAATGCATTCAAGGTTTTGTAGAGTGATTGGCCCGCAAACCCTCTGCAGCCAACCTCGATGGGCATACACTTCGCCCTCCAGCCCTGCTTGCAACAGTCAATGACCAGCTCCTCGTACTTGGTCCTCTTTCTCTCGTGGGCCTCTTCCAGTCTGTCCTCCCATGGCACTGTTAGCTCCATCAGGATGATGTTCTTCGTCTCCTCTGAGACCAGGAGAATGTCTGGTCTCAGGGTGGTTGTGGCAATGTGTTGGGGAAACTTCAGCTGCTTCTCCGGGTCGACAGATAGCTGCCAGTCTTTCGCAGTAGCTAGTAGTCCTGGTGGGTTCCTGGCTCCTGCTGTTTTTCCCAGGCACTCGCCAGTCTTCACAAAGGCGATCGTCTGGGTGGTGAAGTGGGACCATCTACTGCTGCTGATTCCCATGCTGATAGCTTCTGCGATGGGTCTCAGGACCTGGTTGTGGCGCCAGACTTATCGCCCCTGCCCAAGAGCTACTGGACAGCAGCTCAGAATGTGCTCCAACGTGCCCCTGGCTGGGCACTGCGGACAGTTGGGAGACTCCATTTTGCCCCAAATGGAGAGGTTTGATGGGCTAGGTAGGATGTCGTATACTGCCTGGACAAGGAACTTTATACGCTGTGGCTCCGCACACCACAGCTCTGTCAATGTGACTTTTCAGTCCATGGCCTGCTCCCACCTTGTCCAGGCACCTTGCTGCCTCTGGCCTACAGCTCTGCTGGTCCTCCGCTCCTCCACCTCTGCCCTCACCTCCTCCTGCACCAGTCTGCATCTCTCCTTCCCCTTGGCCTTCTCATACTGTGGTGTTGTAAAGGTCCCCAGGCCAGCTTTACCACAGGTTACTGTTTCAACCAGGGCTCTGTGTCGTGTCCAAGACTCTGCCTGTGATACAGCTTTTTCGGCTCTCCACTTCCTCCCGGTTTTCACTTTCACCCCTGCCTGCACAGTAAATCTGCCAGTGTTACATCAACACTATTAGAGTTAAATTAACACTGAGAGTGTTACATTTTGACACCCTCAGTGTTAATTTAACTCTAATAGTGTTAATTTAACACTGGCAGATTTACTGTGTGGGACACCTTGGGGTCACTGGAGTCCCTGTACATCATTACTTCTCTAGCCCTTGTCACCTTAAACTCCTCCAGTGATCTCAGTGGCAGTTGAAGCTTGGTGTTGCGTACATAGAGCGCAATGCTACTAATGCTCCTAGGCAGACCCAGTTACCTCCTGAGGAAGCTGCTGACTTTCCTCTCTAAGCCCTCCACGACTAAGATGGGAACCTCATATACAAGCAGAGGCCAAAGTACCCTAGGCAGGATGCCGTGTTGGTAGATCCAAGCCTTGAAGTTACCGGGAAGCCCAGACTGGTCCACTGCTTTCAACCAGCTCTCCAACTCCTGGCAGGTTTCCTGAACCGATGCTGAATCCTTCAGGCTACTGTTAAATACCTTGCCAAGGCTCTTCACTGGTTTCTCAGAGACAGTTGGGATTAATTCCCCTCCAATGCTGAGCGGAACTTGTCCACGACTTTGCCCCTCTTCAACACCAGTGACCTTGATTTTTCAGGCTTGAACCTCATCCTTGCCCATCCACATAGCTCCTCCAGCCCTTGCAGGATCCACCTACTCCCTGGTACTGACTCAGTGGTAATGGTCAGGTCATCCATGAAAGCCCTGATTGGTGGTTGGCGCGTTTCCGTTTTAGTCTTTGGGCCCCGACACTGAATTTCGGTGGACTTAACCAGCATATTCATTGCCAAAGCAAAAAGGATCACAGAGATGGTGCAGCCTGTGATGATCCCAACCTC
This sequence comes from Crenuchus spilurus, assembly GCA_036984385.1. NCBI lineage: Eukaryota > Metazoa > Chordata > Actinopteri > Characiformes > Crenuchidae > Crenuchus > Crenuchus spilurus. The sequence continues at coordinate 13,797 of BRDA01018075.1, read as the reverse complement.
CACTCTGTGCCACTCTGATGTTATGGACCCTAATGACACTCTCATGTTGAACTGGTCATAGTAATCCATGATAAGATCAACCACTTGGCCTGGCACATGATGCCTCTCCAGGGTTATATATACCAGTTTATGCGGGATAGAGCCATAGGCGTTAGCCAGGTCGTGCAAAAGCACTGCCAGGTCTCCCTTGTTCTCCCGGGCTTCTCTAATGAACTGAGTCACCACTCCTGTATGTTCCATGCAACCCGGTACTCCGGAAATGCCTCCCTTCTGCACTGAGGTGTCGATATAGCAGTTGCTAGAGAGAAAGTCGGTTAGCCACCTTGCTAGTATGCTGAAGAAACTCTTCCCTTCAACACTCAGCAAGGAAATAATCCTGAACTGGTCAATGTTCCTGGAATCCTCTTCCTTTGGGATCCAGACTCCTTCAGCAAATCGCCACTGCTGTGCCACATCCCTCTTTTCCAGATGACTTTCAAGATCTTCCACAACTGTTTCAGTAACAGGGGACAGTTCTTATAAACCTTGTAAGGCACTCCACTTGGACCGGTAGCTGAACTAGATTGTGCCTTCTTCACAACATCTTGTACCTCTTTCAGGAGCGGTTCCCTGCTACTGAACTCCTTGATAGGAGGAGGTGGTTGTATCATGGTGTTGCACTGATCCAGCTCCTGCTGCCTGGCAGGGTCGCTGTAGGTGGTCAGGATGTACAGATCGATCTCTTCTTTGCAGCAGGCCAATCTCCCTCCACGCTTCTGTCCTAAGAGTTGCATGGTGAAGGCAAAGGGGTTGGCTATGAAGGATGCTCGCTTCCTGGTCCTTTCTTTCTGCCTCTGTCGGTGCCATTCAGCTCTGTGGAGAGTCAGCAGCTTCTTTCTCAGGATGGTTCACAGCTCTGCCAAGGGGGGGGGCGTTGTTCCTCACTTGCCTCTTTGAATTGTGTCTTGAGAGACTTGAGCTCCTGCCGGATCCAGTGGATTTTTGCTGCCCTCTGGTTCATGGTGAAGGGTGCTCTTCCTATCCTCTTCTCCACTGCTCCAAACCTTTCCACAGCTAGACTGACGATGATTGCCATCATCGTTTGCAACCTTCGGTCCGCATCACCCTTCACTGTTGCATCTAACATAGAGTTGACATCCTCATCGAACTGCTGCCAAGCTGTCGTCTTGCAGGTCTGTGGCCATTTGATTCAAACCCTCTCCGGAGGTCTTCTCTAGGGAATCGGTTGCGCCACTTGGAGGTTCCTGGCTCTGTGGGGTATTTCCGGGCCTGGCTCCTCCTGCGTCTCACCAGGTTGAGTACCTGTGCATTGTGGCACTCGCTTTCCCTCCAAACACTTCATCCGGGTCTGGTGAATCTTCAGACCTCGGCTGTTCTTACAAACCTTCCCGCAGCTGCATTTCATGTTCATTGTCAATTGTCCATTGCCATTGCTCGTTAACCTTAGGTCCGTCAGGTTGGGATGCTCATCCTCCCCCCCCCTCGGGCATCCCTGGGGGTGTTTTTCCATGTGTCTTTCTGTAGATGGTTGTGAGTTTCCTCCTCTCAGAGGATGCAGTTCGGGCTGCCAACCCGAATTATATAACTAAGTGCTATTAATAATAAAATTATAAAATGTATATTTATCATTAAAGAAATAATATATTATTACATATTATTAAATATTTATAAACTGTTAAAAGCATGTAGCATAAAATTATCAATCAATTCACCTTTTTCAGTCAACTTCACTCCAATGCATTATGACCAATTTTACACTTATGTTTGGAGTGTATGGTCAACATACCTCATTTACATAAAATTATACCTCATTTCTGAGTAAAAATAAGCAGAAATTCTCAGATTGACAATAGTTCAACTTAGAGGCATGTACAAATGGACAGCTTATCATAGACTGATAGACTCAGACACACACAGACAAAGGTTAAAATATTAATGTTAATGGTTTTAATATGACACCTCTGATATTAAAATACGTTTAGCTGATGAGACACCAACAGAACAAACGTCCAACTTGTTAACAACTTGCAGTGGAAGGTGAACACAGACTGCTGGCTAACTTGCAAAACACCGGTTTACAAGTTCAGATGCTTTTTGTGGAGTGACAGCGGGTACAGCCAACCACACATTAACAAGAAACGGGAGAGCCAATCGATGAGCTTATGCGTGGTCTAAAGTTAAACAGGCTTCAGAATGAGCGGCTTGGATTTCTGCTGATTCTAATGTTCAACTCGTCTCCTTTTAATACAGTGTAACATGTATTACATGTTTTTGGAAGATAAAAACTGCCTTTTGAAAAAGCAAAAGCATCTTATCCCACCCCCAAATTACGTCTGTGCCTTCAGCTCATGAAGTTCTCTTTATAAAAAGCTCTACCGCCTTGGCTTTACATACATGTTTCGTTTGTAAATGTTGCATTACTTGGATGTTTTCATCCGCAGCACTTCATTACAAATAACACATTGAGGTTTCTGTCCGTGTTTGTCCTCAATGAGCAAAAATCCACATTTCAAATGCTCTGGGTTATATTTGCGTTTTGCCATCTTGCCTCAGAACTTCATCACAAATTTAAAGAGAAGGGTAATGGGCTAACGAATGGTGGTTACCATGGCAACGAGTGTGCTACCCGCGCCTGATACTGCCTCTCTGTTTTTTTCTTCAAAATAAACAATGAGTACATCATCAGATAAGCTTTGGTAATTTTTTATTGTTTTAAAATGTATTTTTTTTGTTACAAACTGTCTGCGACCCACCCAGAACATGTCGGCAACCCACTTTTGGGTCGGGACCCACCAGTTGAGAATCGCTGATTTAGATGTTCCTTTTGCAAATGCATGACAGAATTTTGTGGTGAAGATGCAGGGAAGTTTTTTCTTCTTCATCACTCTAGAGTCTGCTAAATCTTCTTGAAATCTTTTGCAGTCAAGCAGGGTCATTTAGCAATCCTAAAAGCAATTTACTTGGTACGTTTTCTTGTTCTTCCAGACCCCAACATTACTGTTAATTGCTGTTTTTAATTCTATCACAAACTGAGGAAACAGTTAGCTGAAAATGCTTCCATATCTTTGCTATTACAGCCTTCTCCTGCTTTGTGGGCATTGATTATTTACATTTTCAGAGTGCTAGGCCACAGCTTAGAGGAAATGACAGATAATTCTTTGGACAATGTTTGAGCAGTCTGAGCACTTCACCTGGCTTTTCCTGATGATAATTGTAAAGCCTAACAAGCTAATTAAGGTCTGAGACATTGGCATTGGCCAATCCCAACCCAGTGTGGTGCTGTGGTGTTGCTACACATGTCAGTGTGACTGCTAGGCTGAGAGTGCCCAACCACCCAAAAATATTCAGACCAGAGCAGCTCAGAGGTCAGAAAGTGACCACTGATGAAGGGTTAGCAGATGACAGTGTCTCACTGTACACCAACAAATTGGAGCTGAGTTGTAAGGCTTTCTAAGAAAGCGACAGGTGAGTTTACATGGAAGAAAGCTTCAAACCAGAAAATTTATGACGAGAGCATAGCACCCCTCAAATTAACAGCCTGATGAGTGTGTCATATCCTTAACATAGCTAGCTAACAGGCTTCATATAGAATTGAGAGCAACAAGCATAATGTGCCTGAAACAGGCAGGGAGAGGGAGGTGGTGGGGGATAGAAGTGAGGAAAAATAAGGAGACTGTGTTAGAAATAACAAGACAATATGAGATGAAGGCATGAATATGGAGAGAGAAAGAGAAGATAGACAGATTTATATATAAATAAAGAGAGAGTGAAAGAAATAAATGGAGAGAAAGTCAGAGAGAGAGACAGATATACAGAAGTAGAGAGAGAACGAAACAAATAGAGATGAGAGAATGACAGATTTAAAAGAGAGAGACAGAAATTAGAAGACAGATATAAGACAGCGAGGCTTAGAGAAACAGAGATGAGAGAAAGACAGAGATAAGAAAGAGAGAGACATAGAGGGGCAGAGATGAGAGGACTACATAGAGATAAGAGATACTTACTGAGAGAGATGGAGATGAGAAAGACAGATAAAATTACAGAGAGAAATGAAAGACAGATTAGAGAGAAAAAGATGAGAGGACAGGTAAAATATACTTATTGAGAGAAAGACAGAGATAAGAGATACTTACTGAGAGGGACAGAGATGAGAATAGAGATATAATAGAGAGAGAGAGAAATGAAAGACAGAGATACGAGAGAAATAGATGAGAGAAAGAAACACTTCATTGCTGTTATGTTCAGTGCCAAATGTATTTTAAGCGTTGTGAGAAGGAATTACAATATTACAAAGGTTTACTGTCACAACTTTTTTTGGTCCTGCCTAAAACATCTACAGCAGTAACATATTCTTTTTATCCTTCTACTGCAAGGAAGAATATTTCAGTCCAGGAGAAAGAATCATTTTTGGTTCATATGTCATTTCAGTGTTTTTATAGATTTCATTTTAAACTCAAGCAGTTCATTGTACTGTTTAGATTCTTAAAAATATTTAAATAATTTGCAGTGAATTAATTTTACTTGGATGCACGTGACTGATCAGCAATCAAATGTAAAACATTTTAAAATGTAAAAAAATAGTAAATGATTAAACAAATCATTTGAGTTTGAGTGTCTTCATTTTACTTTAATTATTGTATTAATCCACAGTAATTAAAATTTAAATTCTGTAATGTCTGTTACAATAGTCTTAATATTTGTGGGTGGCACGGTGGCTTAGTGGTTAGCACGTTCACTTCTCAGCGCTGAGGTCTTGGGTTCAAGTCCACATTTGAGCGGAATTTCCATGTTCTCCCCGTGTCTGGGTGGGTTTCCTCCGGGGACTCCGGTTTCCTCCCACAGTCCAAAAACATGAAGATCAGGTGAATTGGATACTCTAAAATTACCCTGGTGTGTCTTTGAATGTGTATGTCTGTGTATGTATGTATGCCCAGATATGGTTGGCACTTGGTCCTGGGTGATCCCCCTAGTGCACGATGCAGTCCTTCAGGTGGATGGTTGAGAGTACGCTGTGCGCGACTGGCTGCCACTTCTCGCCGGTGTGTGTGTGGTTGGGTGTGTGTGGATGGAGTGTGTTGATTGTAAAGCATCCTTGGGTATCTAGAAAGGTGCTACACTTATATAACATTCATTCATTCATTCATTCATTCATTTACTGTGATAAAAATACAGCACAGTTATAGCATTGTGATTATTACTGTAATATACATTACAGTATTATATAATAACTGTGAATAAACTTACAATAAACATACTGTGAAATGTACTACAGCAGTATACTAGCTAACTGCTGCCAGCTAGTTACTGTACATTTCACAGTATTCTTTTTACAGTGTATGCCTGTTCTCCACATTGGTAGAATGGGCTTAATGTTCAGGGTGACATGTGGAACAGTTGATGCATAATTAAATTTACAAATTTTCACCCTTTTCTCAAATGTAATAGAAGCTGCTAACAGTTCCCGAGAAACCTCAACATTAGTGTCGAGAAGGGATTTCTCCCCCAAGATATTTTCTTGTTGTTACTATTGTAGACTTTGGCTTGTTCAACATTCAGCACAAATGTTTGGGGAGAGAACAGGGAAACTGGTTTAGCTTTAGAATTTCAGAAATCATAATTTGCGATGTCTCTTGAGAAAGCAAAACGAGAGTCACGTTGCCTCTGCATTTTCTGATCTCATACCTCCATCTCATATAGCTTTATTTGTTGCACTTAAACTCCATGGTAACTCCGTCTGAGGCCTGCAGTCTAATCCGCCTTGAAGAAGTCCATGTCATGGGTTGGGAGTGGGGTTACATTAACACGTTTTACAACGTCTGGCTGGCACCTCCAGCTGCCTCCTCTACACTACACACCCCATGTACCAACCACACTATGTTAGTGAACAGAACTGCTTTTCCCTTACAGCCAGCCGTACCAATACCATGCCAAGCTTATAACACCAAACCCCAAATTTGCTTGAACACCCTATAAATCAATGTATCAGAAAAGAACACAACATTAAGCCCACAGTCATTCTCGTTTCTATTGTAATGTGATTGCCTGAGATGTTTGAAGCCCTTCCATACGTTCAAAAAATTACTGGACCATTGCATAGTCAGAACCTTTCCTGTGGAAAATACTGAAGGGTACATCCTCAATACCTTTAGTTAGGGACTGAATTGATTTGAAGATATGTTGGCATAACTATGCACCTTTCGTCTGGAAAACTAAACGTAGCAAATCTGTAACTTTACAATCAGATCTTAAGGAAACATGTTGGAACTTATAGATAAATACTTTATTGATCCCAGAGGGAAATTCAAGAAACACTTCCTTCGGGCCAGAATTCAAGCAGCGACCTAAGAATTAGTAGATAGCCACTGCAGTCCATCACTCTACCAATTGAGCTATTGAAAATGATAAATGTGACCCTGTCTGGGAAAACCTGTCCAAAGTCTTTGGGTAACTTATTGAGATATCGTGTTGTTCAGCCTGTCACTCACATTAGTCCTTTTAGATCATTTCTGATTAGCATTACCCTAACCCTAACCCACCAAATAAAAGATTACAAAATAGTGGCTCAACCAAGAACAGTCAGTGTGGGAAATGTTTACTTGTCATTTAGGGAAAAGTTTCAGTTTAATGTCAAAGTGACCTTTACTCTCTTTTTTTAAGGCCTCCATCCAGTTCCGGCCATGTATCAAAAACGTCAACATGGAAAAGTTCAGCTGTGCTGTGAAAAGAGTGTGGGAGCATTTCCAGAACTTTGTGTTTTTGTTATTTCTGCTTCAAATGAGAACAAACTCTCACCTAGACAAATGAGTTATTATGTGTCCACATTCAGGGAAACTTTATCTAGAACCATTTCAATGGTATAAAAGTAATTGTGGAGATATTGAAGAATTACAAATGTAAGAAACCAGGATGGCTCACCATAAATCATCATCAAAGCTTAGAAGAAAGTTACGGTTTATGCCAACTTACCTATAACCACAATTTGGACCTTTTAGCAGACAGGCTTCAACGAGTTTATGGGAACTTGTCTTTGAGTCTCAAGGGCCATATAACTGCCACATAATTTCATCCCCCAGCGGACATCATTCATCCATGAACATGGATTAATTTGTTTCAAATTTACTTATTTATCCTGGACTGATCTGTGGTAACTTGTTGGTGTCAGAACATCTGAACTGGAGCGTTTTATAACACCCATGTGGTTAAGACAATGCAGCCAAATGGAGTTAGAGGGACTGCATTGCCTTTCAGATAGTGACAGCCACTTTTCCCCCAAGCAAGCTTTCAAAAAGAATGCTTTCCTCAAGCAAAATCACAACCACAAGGGCCTGATTGGGCCTTCATATCCATCTGCACCAAAGCGAAACAATGTTTGGCCTCGTCAGGTTCGCAGAAAGCAAGCTAAATTGATTTTGCTTGTGTTGATAGTGTCGAATAACAAATCTCCTTATCCGCTGTATCAGTGTTCCTTGAGATACACCAAATGTTTGAGTAGACGAGGCCAAGTCCAAGTCTCTCAAATTGGAGAGAAAAACATTCGCTGCACATTTTATGTCAACTTCTCAAAAGTTACTCAACACCCTGTTTCATTAACATAACTGATTATGTATCAGCAGTAGTTAAAATACAATCACATTTACATATTTTTCCAATTATTCCAGACATTCAATCAGACAAAAATGTTTTGCTTTAATTTTGAATTGCAACTGCAAGGTTAATGTCACTAACAAACACCAGTCCCCAATAGTCACCCAGTCATTTTCATCAAAATACAACCCCAAAGGTGGGACAGTATGAAAAATGTGAATAAAAAACAGGATCTCTTATATTTACTTTGACTTTTCATTGCAGACACTATGAACCCAATATACTTATGTGCATATTTCTTCTTCGACAATGCATGATATCAATAAACAATACAAGTAATCTGGATGAATTTCAGTGCATAGTGCACAAACTGAAACTGAACACTTGTGAGCTCTGATCTGTCAGATATCATTGCATCAGGATCCTTCATTCACCAAAAGCTGACATAACTTCAAAAGCAAGGGATTACAAAACTTTGTCCAGAAGATGTACTGACTTCACTGGGCTCAGACACATCGAGATGGACCATCACACAGTGGAAATGTGTATTGTGTCAGTATTACAGATGTTTTATGGAGGAAATGGTAATTGACACTGTATGATTTGTATCACACCCAGGGATGGATTGGCACCCTGTCCTGGGCTTAGTTGAATAGTGTAATGCCCTGCCCTGCACCCAGTGAGGGGGTAGGGGACTAACCATGAACCTGATAAGGATTAAGTGGAAGTGATAATGGATGGATGGATGATTTGGACCAAAGATGAAAAGGACCATCCACGTTGTTATCTGCAGCAAAAAATAAAAGCCAGGGTCTGTCATGGTATAGGATTGTCTTTACGCTTCTGAAACGTACACTGAGATTTTAGAGCAACATATTGCACTTTCAAGATTACATGTTTTCCAGGGACGTCCTTTTTTTTTTTCAAAAAGACAATGCAAAACCACATGCTCCACACATTACAAAGTCACTTGTGCTTGTCTTCACCCTCATAGAGTCAGGGACATTGCAAAAATAATGGGGAGAGCTCCTAGTGGATGGGATGGGTTACTACATTGGGAGAGAAAATGGGAAAATACTAGAAAAAAAATTCTAAAAAAATATATATATATTAATATATATTACCTCACTTCTACAGCATCCACTTCAGACAGCAGCAAGACTTCATATTCATGATGGTCATCATCACTAAAACTGATTCTTGATCAGCATTTTCTACTCTATGACGGTAGTCTATCATGGTAGTTTTTTTGTTACTTTTAAAGCTCACAGTAATTATAATGCATTATAAACCATATAAACTAGCCTGTGAAACTTTATTTAAGTAACACACTTCTTATGAAATCAATTACTGTAATGTCTTTTTTACAAGAAAAAGTAATAATGTTACTGTTGTCCTGTTACTTTGTAACATGTTACAACAGTTTTAAGTTAATTTCATAGTATGTCTTAAAACACAACAACTAGTCTGTGAGACCTCAGTAAAGTTCTTTAAGTTCTGCTAATTAAGTTTTACAGAAAGCTGTTTGTCACCTAGTGTTTATTAGCATGTTAACCTCGCAGCTTCAGTTCTAAACTAAAGAAGCAACATTTTTACTTGCCTGAAGTGGACAACTGTGTGAATATTATATTTGACCATTCCTTTGAAGCTGTTTGGGTTGCCTATTGGGAGCAGGTTGGGGGTAAATATATACTGCCGATCCTGATTAAGTATATGGCCTTTTATGGCCCTCTTGTCTAAAACTGCTGTTTGGCAAACCCATTCAGGACCAGTCTGAGTTGAGTGCCAGCCACTATCTACAGCCCACCAAAGTAGTTTTGGACCAAGAGGGTCTGTGCCGTGCCAAGAGCATAACGAGAAGACACATTTAGTCCACACAGTAAGGTGACCATAGAGAACCAAAAGAGGGAAAAAAGCAAACAAAGAACAATTTGTCCATGTTGTTTTGTTAGCAATTTAGATAAGCAATAAAGAGCACAACTTGGCCAGAGGTTATTTTCACATGCTTGGCATACTGATTGGTTGCATTTATAATGTTGATATTATAAATGTATTTAAGAGCAATCAAAAAACAAACCCAAGACCAATAGTGTAATGTTCAAAAAACACCCATATTCTAGCTCAATGTTGCTAATTTATTAAGTAAAAAAACAAGCCCACCTATTTCAATTAACCTTTCGACAAGTAATCCAAGATAAGTATTACAAAATTCTAATAAAAGCAGCCCTGCAGATTTTATTTCCTTTTTCAAAGGCTATTAAACAATCTATTATTTTTTGTCTCATGGGAAGGAAAGGAAAAAAATATTAAATGTGCATTGCTGTGCAAAGTCCACATGTACGTTGGCCATCTCTCTGACATTACCTAAGAGATGAACACAGCGAACAGCAACAGCTGATCCTATTTGCGCAGATGAGAGTAATTTACTTTTTAAACTGTGATTTCATTGGCCTGAACTTGGGAGAACGTTGCACATGGAGGACTCGCCAAACACAACAGAAAACATGCTTGGAAGAAAAAAAAAAGAACAATCACAACAGAGAGCCCACAGCTTCATACCTCAATCAGGGTCTAGGTGGTTCCTTCAATACATATGCCTGAGAACATGCGAAAAGTTGGAGAAGAGTGAAAGGAAACCTCTTCAGTCTTCTCAATCCCACATGAAACCAAAATCCATATTAAGTGAGTGATTGAGTTTGACGGTAAATCCTTATGCAATGTAAATGACATTACCCCTTCACGCAATACGACCATGAAATTGTCTAGATTTACATGATACTTTCAAGGAAAGTTCTCCATGTTTTTAAAATTAAAACTTCCCAGTATCTTCTTTAAAAGAAGAAGAACGGTCTGTGGTTGTTGTTGTGTTTACGGTTTTTAGTCTACAACAGTAAATAAACTTACGTAAACACTAAGTGATGCTGAAAAAGGATCACGGAGTTGCTGTACCATGCTGGTCATGTAATATGCAATATGCGGGTCATTAGCTTTGTCTTAATGGAAACCAAACCTCACTTTTGGTATCAAGCTGCTGCTGCTTTTATGAGCTACACCACCACCAACCCTTGGCGCCATGAGCCTGATTATAGTTCAGCCCTCATCCTGTCTGTGATTTTCTCTTAAAATGTCACCATAAGAGGATGAACATCTGATAAAATGCCAGTTTCACGGATACTGAATCAAGGCATTATTACTGGATTACTTTTACTTGGGGAAGTGCACAGTTATATCAGAATATTATGACCACCCTTGGTTTGGAATTAACTTGGCCGGGGATGTCACAGATGCCACATGATGGGGTTTGCTGCTTGTATAAGTAAGTGAGCACACTAGTTAGTTGTTCCAGAGTGCAAAACAATTATCATGGGTAAAGGACATGATTTGACTGATGTCTAAAAGGACATGATAATGGGGTACTGGGTGAAGGGAGGTAGCATATCAAACACTGCTAACTTTGTGGGATGTTCTAGAGCTGCTGTAATGAAGGTGTGAGAATGGACTTCTCATACATTGGGTGCCTGCCAAGCCATTGATGCCAGAGAGGAACAACAACTCCAGTGAGTGGTACAGAGTCATTGATGTGCCATAGTGGACCAGTTAACCTCTATAGCAGTAACAACGAGGAGTGTCAGGGGTCACTACTGAGTGAACACCAGGTATTAATTTTTACAATGTGACAATAATCATAACCCAGTATGAATCTGCAGTGTTAGGTTTTTACAATCTAACAGTAATATCTGAAGAGTGAATTGTCTGCTCTATCCTGTCCCTACTAATCTCATGCCAATGGACAAACAAAATTGGCTAATAGACAAGGCTGAGCAGCATGATGTTCTTACGTGAAGTTTTAATCTAAATATAAAATACAGTCAAAAATATGCTAAAAGTTGAAGAAACTGGAAGTATTTTAGGGTATTTAACCCCTAAGATTTAAGGGTTCACATATTTTTGGAGGGGGGTGTCAGGGACAAGTAAGTGGAGACATTTCTTTCAGATGACTGGAGGGTATAGTCAATCAGAAAATAGCACAAAAACACTGGACTAAGCCACAGAAAATGTAAACCAAACACGGTAAGGAAGAGCGAAGTCCACATAATAGTCAAGAAGGTCAGAACCAGGAAAATTTTACAATGTCTCAAATGGTTCAGCAATTCTAAAAAAGACAAAATATTGTTTGGTAATACCTCACAAAGAGCAGGTTAAATACATAGCACTTTATCAAGAACATCCACTGAGAGGTGGGACAAGGATCAGAAGGCTGCTGCTTGCTGCTTGCCAGTCTGGCATGGAAAGTCAGGAAGAATCAGGTGATTGGATCTTCAGATTTCAGAGTTTATTCGATGATGAGAGGCATTGAGTCTGTCACCAATCCAGTCCAAAGAACACATTCTTCTTTTAAATAGAGTTAGTTGTGGCAAAGTGTAAAGGATTCATTTAATTGTTTTCTTCTTCTTCTTTTTTTTTTTTTTTGTGTAAGCTCATTTATTCCAGCCCTTGCTTTTATATGCACATAAAGATAAGACTTTTATTTTGGCGATTGCATTTATTTTACTGGCTAACATTATTGCGCATGTGTAGCAAAACGGAGGTAAATGTGGTAAATGGAGCCGGACTTACTGAAAGGCTCTCACTTAACTTTGCAATATAGCACCTAGCTGGAAGAGGAACAAGGTAGTTTCAAATTTTTGTATTTACATGAGTTAAGGAATAAACGTGTTTTATGGTCGTTTAACATTATTTTCCTGCTTTGTTGTTTTGGTTTAATTGTGTTCACCTTAAATACACATAGGCAAATGTATCTTGTTTCCTGAACTTAACCAAGTTATATGGAATATGTATCCTGTTTTAAGAGACTGTAAACTGTGTTTAATAGCAGCAAATGCATTGTCAAATACTGTTTTATTGAGTGAACAAGACTATTTTCTCTTTTTATTCAGCTCTTACGGTGAACTTATGAAATACAAGGAATAAACATTCATGAGTCATCCGTTTTCGAGTTGACCATTATTCAGCTTGGGTAGCTACACAGATGGATCAAGTTTGTAAAAGAGGATGGGATGATACCAATTGACATGTACCATTAAGTTTCTAATGGAAAGGAAATACTTGCTCTAATCCAACTCAAAAAACTACTCACACTCAGACACTAAACTACATCTCAAGATATATAGCATCTGTAAGGGCCTCCCTTGCTCTTATAGTAACAGCACCTAGTAACGCCTAGTTACTCCATGCCACTGGAATGTGCACAGTCAACCCATCCATCCTGCCTGCTTTGTGGGTATATGAGTTGACACATGGCTTCCATCAGACTGATAACCTGGGCTATGAGTTTCAAACAGACAAAAACGGCTCTGGGCCAAAAACCACACTGATGTGGTGCTCAAGCAGGCAATGGGAAGAGTCAGCAAAACACACACACACACACACACACACACACACACAAAGCTGCCTTTCTCCCAGTGGGGGCCTTGTCAACTGCTGAGTCAGCAAATGATGGTTTTCCCAAACACTGAGTAAGCAGAAGTGTGTCACATAGCCACTTTATGATGTTTATGAAGGAGGACAATGAAGACAGTTGGGGAGTGGAGGACTCAAGGAGAAATAATACAAGGAAGAAAAGAATGCTTTTGTCAAGCCAAAACCACTGCACTTAACTCACTCCAACAGTTCATAAAATGAGTTAAGCATAAAAAAGCTGATAAAATATAACATATCAGAATATGTCCATCCATATGTTCTACAGTGCATATTTACAAATAGATCACTTATTACGTGTCATAAACATGTTTTACTTCATGTTTGTTTTAGTTTTGTGCATTCAGATTTATTGTTCAAGTCACATTTTGGCTGAAATTAACATTATGCAAAGAGCATCATTCTAATTGTTGGCAACTATAGTTTTCATTCATTAAAAGACACATTAGCAGGCATGTCTTTAACTCCCTGGAGTCTGAGGGTATTTCATACACTCTGAAGTAGTCTGACATGCCTTCACTTTTTACAAATTACACCCATCTAAAATTATTTTTTATTTTACACAGGCTTGTGTTCAGCACAAACTCAGCAACAACAGTGTCAAAACAGTAAGAGTGTCATAAATCTATTTTCTGATTAAATCTGCTCTAAACTTAGACTTTCCAAAGACCTATTTTTAGATGTGGATATATTGTGAAAAAATACACTCTAAACATTTCTAGCCAAGACTTTTGA
>BRDA01018074.1:0-13112 GCA_036984385.1 Crenuchus spilurus | reverse complement strand
ATCTGCTCTAAACTTAGACTTTCCAAAGACCTATTTTTAGATGTGGATATATTGTGAAAAAATACACTCTAAACATTTCTAGCCAAGACTTTTGAGCTCAGAACTGAATAAACAGAGGTGTAGGATACACACACTGATCATCACAGTTTTTGGATATTGTATGTGGTTTTATTTCTAGATGGGTGTAATTTGTAAAAATGTCAAGCCACATCAGACTACATCAGAACGTCTGAAAATCTAGCCAGAACAGTTTGTGTTAACTATGCACTCTTGTAACTGAGGCTAGCACTAGGCTAGTAGCCCAAAATGAATGTGTTTCACATGCAACACCTGACCAGGTGACAAAAAGGTCAAAGAAACAGTTAAAATGATTCCAAGCTAAACTGAAACATGGATACCTTACTTACAGTACTTACACTTACATTTCTTTAGCGCTTTTCTAGACACTCAATGTGCTTTGATATTTGGGACAGACATTAGTCTGTACAGCATCTGCTTGGATGATATAAAGTCTTCCCAAAATGGAAGACTTTTCTTCTTCTTCTTTTTTGCTGCTTACCTTAAGCTAATAATAAAAATGTCAATTCATCAGTGAATGAAATTAAATAAATATAGAAATATAAAAACAACTGAAATAATTATTTTTTTCTAAATTATATATGTACTGAGTTTTGCATTTTACAGAAAGAACAGAACAAAAAAAAAGAAAAGAATTATATACTGTATATATATATCTCGCCGCAACATGGTCACATATTTCACACTATCGCAAAATGATCATTAATTAATAAAGGAATAGGGCATAATAAAGTAAAATACGTAAATTATGTTTACAATACAGGCAGTACTACAAAAATCACATTCTCCAACACATTCCATACTGATGACCATATTTCAGTTAATTTTTGTTGTCTGTTTTGGATTTCAAAATTTAACCAAATAATTTTTATGCAATGAAATGTAGAAATAGATTCCTTTTATAAATTTACATATGTCCTTTTTCATAACAAATTTTTTAATTTATAACATAATTTTTAACAAAATTATTTATTAATTTATTTTTTGTCTATACAATTACTTGTGTGTAATTATTCAGTCATTTATATGTGCATTTATTTATTTAAACTTATGTCATTATTCGTCATATGCAGAGAGAGTCTTTTTGTAGCTTCTCTCCGTGTGTGTGCGCATGCAACAATTATAGTTAATACTAATGTAGCGACCCCCTCCACCTTACATGGTTTTACTGACCAATCCCATGCGACTTCAACAGAAAAAAAAGGTTGGAAACGAATCTGGCTCCCAGACATGAGTCGGCTCTGATTGTTCACTTCAAAAAGTAAACTCTAAGAGCCATTTTGTTTGCCAACGACCCATAGCACACTAGTGATGGGAAGTTCGACTCTTTATGCTTGGCTCCCAAAGAAGAGCCGGCTCTTTCGGCTCCCAAACAGCTCTTTGCTTGTTATCATTTGTAGCCTTATATTTAAATCTAAATAAGCAAAAATAAATGGTCTGTGTGCTGAGAAGCCCTTTTGCCTTCAGTCTTTTTATGATAAACTTTATCATTGCTTCATTTTGTGCATTTGTCCTGTTAAAAAAACATTACTTTTATTTAACATTTTTAAATAAACTTAATGGCACTAGATGCAGCGACTGCCGTTGTTGGTTCAAGACCAGACTCACCAGTGTCAGTAGATGTAGACCTAGCTTGCCTTCTTTCATCCAACTGCACCAAGGGATGGACTGTTCTTATACGACGGTGCAGGTTTGTGGTGGAACCTGTTTTCACTGTAATTTTCAGTTTGCAGGGTCAACACTGCTATTTCAAGTGTCTATAAATTGTAGCCAAATGCTGCTTCCTTTAATCGCATCACTCATATTCTCATTTTTCTGTAGCTGTGTCTCGCCGTCTTGCTAGGTGTACCTGAACTATGCCCAGGCATGGTGGAACATCCATCTCCCATGCTGCTCTAACATAATGATACAATCCCATGTCCCCCCATGTCTTGTTAGCAGAGCTAATGAGAATTCTGATTCAGTACTAAGCATCGGCTCTTGGAGCCGGCTCTTTTGTGAACGACACATCACTATAACACGCACGCACACACACACACTCTGCTGAAACACGACAGAGAATGAGAGAGAGAAAGCAGCAGGGTTTCCTCTTCATTCACACATATCGTTCTGTCTCAGATCAACCTTATTTCACCACCTTTGATAAAAATACGGATCAAAGTGCGTCCCATATGGAACGCAACTTTTAATTTAAAAATACGGTACGATTCTGTATTTTACGGGATTTGTGGCAACCCTAGCATTAGCATATCCTGTTGTCTCCACCAACTTTACTTCCAGCAGGAGGTCTACAGTTCAAGTACTAACCAGAGCCAAACCTACTTAGCTTTAGTGGACTTCTATGTTGCGCAGGTGTTATGGCTGCTAGCCTACATTGTGTTTGAGAAACTAGTGTGAGTGTAGATTTAGCATGTGTGGATGCTAGAAGTTTAATGTTTTGTCATTTCTTTGTATAAATATGGCATGTGTATGCTAACTGTGTTTTCTCTCACCAGCTCATGCTAAAGTATTTTGCCTTATGCTAGTTTTAGTGCATATGGCTAGCCCGTTTGGCATTAGCATTGCTGCCAAACAGGATTGGACCTGTAGCTGGCAGTGGTTATGCTGTGTTTATGGGAAGGACAGAGTACTTAAAATCTCTGTGTTTAGCACGTTAGCTTAAGCATTTACAGTAATAACAGTGAAAAACAGATGCTCAGATGCTCTAAATGTGTTTATTGCCTCAGCACAGTGAATCGAAGGCAGAAAACAGATGCAAGGTGTGAAAGATCCATGAACTGTAGTCTCCAGAGGGGCTTTGGGGTGGACAGAAGGCGAAGCTTTCTCATTTCTACATTTTGGCCACAGTTGCCAGGTACTTCATTTATTATCCCCACACCTCCCTAAAATTCCAAACACATAACTCTACACTGTCAATGTGCAGAGAGTTGATGGATAGCCTGCGTGCACAAGATTTTCTAATTAGATGCATGCAAGGCCTCAAAGAGCACAGGTGGTCCAGAGTTTTTGGTTTTGTTTTGTTTTGCAAATACTTTCCAAAGAACTGAATTATTAACCCTTATCTCATATGATGGTCAGAATAGTATGTTGTAAGTTTATTATTAGCTTACTGAAGCATGTCAGTTGTGCACTTTCACTATCAATAGTTCAAACAAGACAAACCAAACAGGAGCCAACAGCAAAAAGCTCAGAAAGGCTAAACTCCCTTCGATACAGACTGTAAACTGAATGTATCTGTCATTAAATGTAGCTATGTTTTTACATTTAAAGAAATAATATTCAAGTATCTGAATAGCACAATGTGTGTCATTTTATACAGTATAATATCTAGCATTTAAATGTTGAAAGTATTCCAGAACAACAGGAATACAACTTCTAATGGATGTACACTACAAGTCAAAAGTTTGGGCTCCTTAAATCCATTTTCCATGCCAACACAATTTTAATTTTGTCTTTTTTCTAGCTGCTTGAAAAATATCTTTTATTCAATTAACTTTTAATTTTAGTTAACTAACTTTTAGTTTTAGTTATTTTAATTAACTTTTTTTAGTTAACTTTTAAAACTTTGATCTAAACGCTTTGTTTCAGATACTCAAACTTGGTAGAAGGTGGAGGTAGGATGATGTCACTGCCTTTTAGCTCAGTTTTAGTGTTTTCCACTAGTTGTAGTGTATAACACCATTTGAAAAATGCTTGCACATATCTTATTCTAGTGATTAATGGTGTTTTTTGAGGTTGTTTATGGACTGGTGATTTCTAGTAAACATCTGTACTAAAGTATATAAGTTAGCTGTCAATAAACAAAAATTAACTGTAAATGAGTACTGAAGCAGCTGCATTTGTGGCTTTTATCATAGTCTCAAATGGCTAGAAAACAAAATTTCTACTGAAGTTCCAGTTTGTGCCGTCATACAAAATCCTGAATGTCCCCAAATGTTTTAGTGACCATGTACATTGGTTTGGCATGCCATGGCATGTTCCTATTCTTTTTCGATGGGAAGCATCTATGCCAATTAACCTGGCCAGCACATGACTGCAGGTGGTAATCAACAACCTTTGCACCCCAAATACAAATCTGTTTGAGACTATTTTCAGTTGGGCTTCCAATGAAACATCCTTAAATTGTCCACACATAGCCAGCTAAGGGGAAGGAGGCATTTAAACGCACTGTAGAAATTACAGTTGAATGGTCAGTACAGTATAGGACTAGGCTCAGGAACACAAAAGGTTTTGTGTTTGCAGAAATGCTACATTGTATTGTTATGTGTCACTGTGGTCTTTAATATGGCATCATCAAGCATCAGTCCATGGAAATCTATTGTATATAGGTTATTGTGAAGAAAGAAAGTTAACCTCCACCTTTTGTTTGTCAAAAGAATGCTTTATTTGAAAGCCTGAGGACAACAGGTGAAACAAAGCTGGAGTGAAAAGGAACCGAAAACATAATTGAATTTCTATCTGCCTATACAGGCCATTAGTCAGCTTTGGGATGTCAGAGGCCATCCTGCTGGCTCTGCAAAGTGTTAGTGCAGGTTTGTTATGCTATAAAGACATAGCAGGAGATGGATCATAGCCAGGCAGACTGAATCTGTTGAAACCTGCCAAAAGAAGCAGTGACACCCACAGAGCGAGGGAGAAGATCCGTGAGAGCTGCTGAACACGCGTATCTAATGGAGAGAGATTTACTTTGAAGGTAGAAAAAGCAGTAAAAGGATAGCATTAAGAAGTGTATGGGAAGTGAGCATCGCGTCTAGGTAGGAGGAGCAAAATATTTGAGAGGCGATAAATCAATTAATAAGAATTTAACTTAATTTATAGCCAGTTGCCAAAGCATCTGCACAACAGAACATGCAAATCCACTAAAGCTAAGCAGGTCAAAGTACTTTGAGTGTCTACACAAGCGTTGACATTTGAGACAGACATTAAAGAGTCACCTCAACCACCACCAAGAAGATGGTGAGAATATTCTAAGCCAGTTTTTGAGATGGG
Source organism: Crenuchus spilurus (assembly GCA_036984385.1). Lineage (NCBI taxonomy): Eukaryota > Metazoa > Chordata > Actinopteri > Characiformes > Crenuchidae > Crenuchus > Crenuchus spilurus. Next base: position 8,045 of record BRDA01018074.1, on the reverse strand, counting down.
GATGATTAGGGGTCAGGACAATCAGGGTAGCACCTCTACTCTTTTAGAGGAAATAACCAGGGATCTTTTTCTGACTTCAGACATTGAGAGCTCAGGTTTTAAATCTCATCCAAAAGACAGCACCATTTATATAGTATAGTGTCACCACACAGCACCAAACTTCCTGTTGTCCCCACCAGTACCACTTCCAGCAGCTACACAAGCATTCCTTGGAGGTCTCCCATCCAAGTACTGACCAGAACCAAACCTGCTTAGCTTTAGTTTAGACATTAATGCCAGAAATATTTGATCAGTTTCTGGTCAGTTTCAATAAAACATAAAAATTTAACAGTATTTCACATTTTAAATTAGCTTGAGAATTAGAATTTGGTAGTCCAAACAGCCAAAACCACATGAAATCCAATTGTTGCAAATCTGATCAAGCCATATTTGGAGGTGGCTTGAAATCCAATCACAATCAGATGTGTACAAATCCGTCTCAGTCCAGACGCTCTGGCCGCTCAAATCGGATTTTGAAGTGCCTCACAACACGACAAAGGACGACACGTTGGAAGTGCGAGGATCCAAGACGAAGAAGTGCATCCCAGGTTGCCAGGTCCTGAAAAACTCTCCAGCCCACTGTCTGACAGAAACCAGCCTTACAGAAGCTTAAAACTAACTAATCTAATCTAATCTAGAGTTTAATCACAGATGTTTTGCTATTTTACTCTTAAATCTTATTTGAATATTTTTCATTCATTTTCCACATAACTGTAAGCTTTTTTAGGCATTAAAACAATACTTTCTCTCCTACTCTGCTCTTATTTATATTTTCATATCCCTCCACTGAATCTTCTAATATTACAAAGTCTATATAAGGAATCAGCTCTATTTTCTCTACTGTGTTTCCAACCTGGCAATCCTGAAACAACATCACCTGTAGCTGTAGTTACTGATGCATCCTTCGGTACAACAGCCCAAATAGATACACTTGTGATGTCTAGACGGGCAAATCATATCTGAACCCTTCAAACAAAAGTGTGAACAGTCATTTCAGTAGATCGGATCTGAGAAACAGCCATCTGAACGTAGCCTTTGACCCAATAACTTGGTGTGCTCTGTTAAATATGTGTCATGATGCAAGGATGCACTTTCACAAGAAATAAGAATTACACACAATATTTCCTGTCATAAAACCATTTGTTAGGCCTTAATCATGATGTTTAAATGGCTAGTGTGAAGCTGACAGCAATGCAGCTTTGAACTGTGAGACAGCTCTTATGAAACTGAGCTGCTCGTCATTGTTATCATTAGACACATAAAGTGATGAGTTGTGCAAGGGGAAGCTTTTACAATCCGCAGCTTTTGCTTGTTCGTAACCATAGAGTCTGGATATCATCATGGCTACATTTGCAAACTGGAGGCTTTCTTTCTCCTGCCATGTTTTCCTTGCTGTAACTTCATGTGCTCTTAATCAAAAGTGTTTGGCCTGTAAGTCTCTTATTGGGATGGAGTCATCCTGGCAGAATTCATCCATAATTGACACAGTATGTGTGTGCGTGAGTGCTTATGTGCATGGCTTACGTGTATGTTGACCCACGTGTCTGTACCTAATGTACTGCACTGCTCTCCTCTGTCAAAACATCTCTGGGTTTGATCCATGATCTGTACATTTATTATTATAGCTGAGTTCATTAACTCAGAACACGTGGGCAGCATTAATCATTATACACATACACAGTGCTCATAGGGCACCTGTTGGATCTTGATCACATCTTACTGGAAACTCAAGGCAGACGTTTGACCTCTCACTTCTCCAGTGCCTGTGTATGCCAAAGCGTGAACAGGTACAACAAGTAGCAGAAAGGACAACTAGAACACCGCAATAGAAATACATGCAATTTCTGCCATTCTAGATGATTCTATAAAGCCATGTATACATTTTGTATGGTTTTCAGAAATCATGCATGGCCAAAGCTTGCTCACAAAGTGTCTGACTGACATGCTGCACTATGAATGCATACGAAATGGAGCTCCCATGCACAGTTCTGTCTGTGTAAAATAAAAAATATGGATAATATCACTGAAACATCTTTCAACCCATTCAAACTGATCTTAAATGAGAAGCTCCTCTGTGTCTATCAGTTTAGAGCAGTGGTCACCAACCCTGGAGACACACCTTCCTACAAACTTTCAACAGGAAATCTACAGGAAACTAAGGCACTGCCAAATCCCAATCATGTTACTTGCCATCAATAGCTGGGCCTCAAGAGAGCAGAATTGGCTGTGCTCTCTCTTTGGGTGGGCAAGATGGCACATTCTCCCTAACACTATAAACAATGTTCATTGATTCAGGCGTGTGCCAGGCAATACATCAGAACTCAGGATCCGAGCGTATCGCTTTCCACCAATGTATTTACCAGCAATTCGGAAAAAAAGGGGCTTGACGTCACGCATATCGAAGGATGCCTGTGCGCATCTGTCCCTTCCCAAGAGAGTCAGGGACATTACAAATGATAGTAGTTTGGGCGGCATGGTGGCTTAGTGATTAGCACATTCGCCTCTCAGCGCTGAGGTCTTGGGTTCGAGTCCACATCTGAGCGGAGTTTCCATGTTCTCCCCGTGTCTGCGTGGCTTTCCTCCGGGGACTCCAGTTTCCTCCCACAGTCCAAAAACATGGAGATCAGGTGAATTGGCTACTCTAAAAAAAAAAAAATTATCCTTGTGTGTATGAATGTGTATGTCTGTATGTATGTATGCCCAGATATGGTTGGCACTCTGTTCTGGGTGATCCCCCTAGTGCTCGATGCAGTCCTCCAGGTGGACGGTCGCTTGAGAGTACGCTGTGCGCGATTGTGTGCGTGTGTGGTTGAGTGTGTGTAAATGGAGTGTGCTGATTGTAAAGCATCCTTGGATATCTAGAAAGGTGCTATATAAGTGTAACGTTCATTCATTCATAGGGAGAATTGATAGAAGGGGCGGGGTTAATTGGGCACTAAAAGTACATGTGCATCTCAAAAAATTAGAATATCATCGAAAAGTTAATTCATTTATAAAAAGTTAATTCATTCATAATTTCAGTAATTCAGTTCACTGGTTGTGGAAAGTTCTCACTTGAAGTCAAGCAAATTGAATTATGTGCAATGAATCTATATAATATGTGAATTTCATGCTTTGAACTGAATTACTGAAATAAATTAACTTTTTGATGATATTTAAATTTGTTTAGATGAATTTTTTGAGTTTAGAACAATGCTAACCAATCATGTGTATTTTGGTAAAGAAGAACATAGAAGGCCTCAGTCCCAAAAGTTGATAGTTATCAGATACTGCTTGAGACTAAAGAAGCAGGTGGGAATTGGCAATGACTACCACTGTGCTTTTAAAAAATGATTTCTTTCATATTTTGAATCCCCAGACTGTTTCTGGAGTTCAGAGAACTGGCATTTTGGACCAACTGAGAAAACTTAACAAGCCGTTTTATGATCTGATTTCTCTATTTTCTTTGGAAGGTAAGAAACTGAAGAGCCCCAGCTGTAATGTTCCCCAACAAACACAAAAGAAAGTGCGTACAAACATTTCTGAGGAAAGCTGGAACCGAATCCCTGGGTTCTGGTGTACTTCACTGGACACAAAAATAACCAAACACAAGTTGCTTTGGAACGATGGAGTAGATTTGATATTTTGCTTCATGACACTGTGCAGGTACCATTTTAAAAAGTCCATGTGAGTTTGTTTACATGATTGTTCTGGACTGAAACTACAAGAATGTGATTATTGTTGTTTTTATTTGATTGAGACAGTATCTCTGAGAGGAACCGGATTATTACAATCACTGGAAGCATTTGAACCAAATCAAAAACTAAAGAGAAGATACCATTCATCAAACATGTTTTGATCCACAGCTGGGCGTGATGCCATATTCACCAGTGCCATAAATCCAGACTTCTTAAAACTGACAAATTCACCACTTACAGGAACAAGTTGGAGACAAAACATATACCACCCATGACTCCTTCATTTTAGCAGCCTTTTTTTTGTCGTTTGCTATTTCAGTACAAACATATCCAAACAGCAGAGTAATCTAAAGGCTATGCTGATAGCCCAACCACATTTATTAGCATCAAATAGCAAAAAACACATTTCAAAGGTTAATGTAATCAAATTGCACTACAGTGGCTTCCAAACCACTGACCAATGACTCAAATGATTCAAACCCAACAACCCACAACCTAACTATAAAAGTCCTACATCCATCTACTGTAGTAAAACATTAAACTCAAACTCATAACCCCCTAAGCCATTTTCCTACCACTACAGGCACATCACAAACAAAAAATCACATCACAAACAAACAGAAAAACCACATTAAAAAAGAATTTATCATAACCACTTTTCAAATAATAATGATTCACCCGGCCAACATAGTGAGCAATGAATGAAAACTCATGCTGCATTCCAGTTGAACTGGGATGTCAGAGTTCCCAGTAAGAAATTTAAATTCCCCACAAGCAGGAGCATGAATAGACCCTAGCTATGGGGCTAAAATCTTGTGCCTTTTTCCATTATTAAATCTTAACATAAAACATCACTGACAGGGATTCCCCCAACCTTGGACTGCCAAGCTAAGACCCCATTGTCTTTACATTCTAGCAACATCCTTGCCCACAAGTTGGAACTTCTACATGGAAGTCAGAAGTTACCAATCCAGACTTCAAAATCCAAGGTGGCTGCAACAACTCACATCAACAACAGTAAAAGCTGTAGTATTATGTTGTTTATTAGCACTATCTCTCTACAAAATTAGCCGTATTTACAGTTTTCGGTTGTATATCTGTGGTCATGTGGCAAAATACCATATAAGGTGTTATCAACTGCTATTGCTAACAGCAAAGGTTTTCCAGGATGCGTCCATAATGGTTTTCTGAATATTTCACTAGAACACCCTATGCCAGGGGTGTCCAAACTTTTTTCACTGAGGGCCACATACATAAAAATATAAGAGGGGCTGGGCCACGTACTAGAAATTAGGTATATAGCCTTAACTTTAGTGTATTAAAGTTAGAAAAATCAATTAAAAGTGGTCAAATATGTTATATCGTTAAATATAATTAAAGACAAAACTGCCTTCATCACAGCTTTCCATAATTGGATCTTTACTGATTTATTCAGAAAAAGCTTTGGTAGCTCATTCTCAGAACAGCAGCCTCAGATTTCTTCTTAGACAGAAGATTGACAGCACAGAGAAAAACAATAAAGAGTTACATGGGACGGGTACATTTCAAGATTGTTATTTAAGTTATTAGGCTTAGCAACACACCTAATAATGTTTGTTTGAAACGGTTCTCAACATTAACAGACTGAACTGGACTTAAGGAGTGCATATAATTTTAGTAAATTATTCTGTTATCAGCTGTGCTGGGTATGTAAATCGGGCCATCCAGCTGCGGTGCTGATCCGACGCCACTCGTGCCAAAAATCAGGACAAATGTCACTTAATCAAGGAGCAAATCTGCATCAGATGAGATATATTAGAAATATTCACTCTCCCACCGTGTCTGAAATTTTCTGCACTCACTTTCTACCTTTCGGTTCTTTGGTTCTGCCATGTTTAGTAACTTGGGGTAAATTTCTTGTGATCAGGGTTGCCAGGTCCAGCATAAATATCCAGCCCAAAGTCAGTCTAAAACCCACCCTTCAGAAGCTTAAACTAGCCCAATATATGTCTGTCACACGTTTGAAGCAAATGGCAAAACAACTATGAATGTATGACTCAAATAAGCCTAATTTGGCATGAACTGCGAACCTGGCAACCCTGTCTGTGATCGTTCTTTTTGGTGGAGCAACTGCTATGATCAACAGTAAAACTAAGAAGTGCACTACACTCAAGCAAAAGTTGACGTGCGGGCCGTATTCTATTCTATTTATAACATTTCTTGCAGGCCAATTAAAAATGGGCCGTAGTTTGGACACCTCTGCCCTATGCTAAGTAAATTAAATCTCAACTAATATAACACTAACTAGCTATCCTAACTAATTAATGAAAATCAAATCCAATTAATATAATGCTAACTTGCAATGCTAACTAGTTAATGCTAATATAATGCTAATTATCTAGTGATAATGCTATCTACCTAGAGATATATTTAGGTATTTGGATATTTATCAATATTTACAATGTTAGAATGCTAGGTGAAGAAGTTCTTAAGAGCTACATTAGCTAGCCTGTTTCTTTACTTGCCTCAATTTGCCCCACTGCCTGAAGGCTACTAATAGCCAAATGCCCCAGGCTTTTGTCTGTCAGGTGTGATTTGATGGTAATTATTAGGGATGCACCGAATGTTTGGCAACCAAAATTATTTAGCTGAAAATGGTAAAAAAAAAAAAAAAAAAAATTTACAAAACAACCAAAAAAAAAAAAAAACACTTTTGGTGTTCAGCTGAATAAGTGTTTTTAATGACACTGTGACCTTTTTGGACATTCAGAATTGTGCTTTTCCTCACCAACAAAACACAGATTCAACAGCACAGTTAGTTTGGTGGTGGAATAGAAGAAGACATCAAACTACAAGCACAACCTTTACTAATCTGCACTTGTTATGATGAAGCCAGAATACAGCCACTTAGCTTTGTGTTTGTTCTCTGGTGGCTGCAATGTTAGGGACCATCTCACAATTACCAGAAGAAATGTGAAATGTTTCAGTGTCTGTACCCAATGACACTCACATTAAACGCACAAAACATCTGTGTGACTTACATCATTCATTTTAGGCATTTTTCATCACTTTATTAAATATAAGTAATAGGACTGGGCGATATATTGAGTTTTTAAGAAATATATTTTTATACGAGATATAAGATGACACAATATCGTTTATATCGATATAGTTTATGTTGTGCCGTAATTGCACTTGCAGATCCCCCCTTTTGCATCTGCACAACTTTACCCTGCCCCTCCTCTTTCCCTCGCAAAAACTCCCCCCTCCCCCACTGCTTCACACGTGAGGCAGGCAGTGATGCCATGGACACTGAGAGATGGGAAAGAAGCGATCACACAGCAGTTATTAAGTAAAAAGAAAAACAATGGCTAAATTATTTGGTGATGTTTTGGATTCAGAGTGTCAGATGAGCAGCAGAGTAATGTATTAAAGTCAGGAAAAAAGGTTCGAGCACTGCTAATCTTTTCCACCATTTACAACGGCGTCATAAAAAGCAGTAAGTGTAGTGTCTTAACTGCGTGATGCAGCCCAGACCGTGAAGCTTTACCAGCCTCAAGTCCCGAAACAAATCACGTTACAAAAGTCATACCTGTGATGTGCTTTATATGAGAAAAAGTGAGAAGTGGGGTGACATTACTAAAATAATGGCATATAATATTGCTATAGACATTCTCCATCTCATCTGTGGAATAAGACTGCTAAAAACCTTCGACCAAAGATACAGTAATCTAGTCAGAATGACTTGTTCTGTTAAATTATGGACGCGTTATGAGAAGTACTGCCAGTTTACTGAAGTTAGAGAGTCTCGCTGCCCATCTCACCAAAGTGTCCAGCAGGACCTGCGAGCTTTACGTGAGTGTGACTATACATTTAATTTCCATTCAGTCTGTTTACATGTTTTGTTATTTGCACAAAGTACTAGATGTACAGAAGCACATACAGGAGGAAGCACTTTGATAATTTTTTCTTCACTGGAAACTGATTTTTTGAAGAACAAGTCAGCCTTTTGCTATTTTTGCTCTGTTTGTTTTCTGGTTACATGTTAATACCACAGTTGTGAGTCTTGTTATGGAGGAAAATAAATTTTTTATTTTAGGAGCATTATTATTTATTATATGCCAGTAGTTTATTTTTGAGCAATTTATCATGTACATCGATGGCTGAATGGTAATAAAAGTGCCTGTGTGACATATGGGACATGTAGCTTTGACTCGGAAGTGATCTTATTACCTTATGGGAAAGAAAAATATCGCGATATACTTTATATCATATATCGATATTCAGCTAAAAATACAGAGATATAATTTTTGGTCCATATTGCCCAGCCCTAATAAGCAGGCCAATTGA